>JAPDRQ010000049.1:0-157000 GCA_030247915.1 Neophaeococcomyces mojaviensis
ACCCTAACCCTAACCCTAACCCTAACCCTAACCCTAAACCTAACCCTAACCCTAACCCTAACCCTAACCCTAACCCTAACCCTAACGGTCATCTCCCGTCCGCTGCATCCCTGCTCTAGCCACGCTCTCGCCTTCCCCTCCCCCTACCGGGGTCCATCGGTTTTTCTCTCTTACCCTACCTACCCTCGGTAACCCTGACTCTCTTTCCTCTCCTTTTAAAAGACTGCGTCGCTATACTCACCGGGCCCTTCGGGCCTTATCTTTTCTTTTTCACCTTGACCTCTTTCGTCTTCATTTTTTTCTTCTTTCTTCTTCTTCTTCTCTCCCTCCGTAACCCTAACCATATTCCCCCCTCCTCCGTAACCCTAACCATATTCCCCCCTCCTCCGTAACCCTAACCATATTCCCCCCTCCTCCGTAACCCTAACCATATCCCCTCTCCTCTTAAAAGACTGCGTCGCTATACTCACCGGGCCCTTCGGCCTTTTTACTTTATTCGTAACTACGCCGCTATACTAATTGAGCCCTTTAAACTTCCTTATACCGTTCTATCATTTTTACGCTATAACTCGTAATTCTATCGTCTCGATTTCTTTCTCTTTCTCTCTCTCCCTACTCTCGTCTATAACCCTAACCCGTTAAAAATATTTCTTAATCCCCTATACCCTACTACCCTCCCCCGTTCTAACCCTAACCCTACTACTCTTACTCGCTCCAATCCTAACTCTTACTCCTACTTATTACCCTCCCTTCCTAATTAATTAGCCTCTTCCCTTTACCCCCCCTCTTTATAACCCTAACCATAACACCCCTCCCTCTTTATAACCCTAACCATAACACCCCTCCCTCTTTATAACTCGGCTCTCGTCTACGCTTTCATCGTGCAACCCAAAGTCCTCGACGGGGCCTCTAATATCCCCGTCTACCGCTCTACCCTCGCCCCTACGTTGATTCTATAACTCGCTTTCTGACCCTTATCCCTATTCTTCCTCGCTTCTCTTAAACGACTGCGTCGCTGTATTCACCGGGCCCTTCGGGCTTCCTATTTTCTTTTACTCGCTCTTAGTTCGCCTACCTCGACTTCTTTCTCCTTTCGCCTTAATGTACTCGCTAAAACTCTTAAACTCCCCTTATTACCTATATATTACCCCTTTAATATTCTCCGTTTACTAAATCTAGAAGCCTTATATCGAATCCCTTATTCGTACTCTTCGTAACTTATACTCTTCTCTTTTCTAATTCGCTTTCTATAATACTTAATCTACTCTACGGCCCTTATCGTATAACCTAAAGTTCTTACTATTACCGGGTCGATCTTAATCTTATTCGGTTAATTCTTGATCTTTATGTGATTATAAACCTTTTATAACTCTCTTATATTTGATATAAACTTTATTCGACTTGTTTTTGTTTTTACTTCGCTATATACCCTATTAGATCTCGCGCCTTTTTATATCGCGCGCGGCTAAAACCTCACTTCGTACTCCTTCTTTTACTCTACTTCTCTTTTCTCTCCACTCTATTCGATTCTCTAATGAACCTGACTTATCGTAAATCTAACCTTAGCCTTTACCTTTATATTCTCCTAATTTAATTTTTCTTTAGTTTTAATTCGAACCTTTAAATTGACTTTGATTTTAATCCCGCTGTATTCCAACTTTTATTACTTCTTTTACTACTCCTCTCTTCTATTTCTCTTTCGTTCGCTCTCCTTTCTCTTCTTTACTATTATCTATTACCAACTCGTACTACTCTCTTTAACCATATATTGAGCTATCGTAAGTCTCTGTAAGTCTCTTATCTCGTTCTTCCGCCTTCGTTACTCTACTCTCTGTCTTCTTTTACTCTGTAGTTATAATCGTACAACCTAAAGCCCTAAACGAGTTCTCTTTCTCGTATATACTTCTACTCTCGTCGTGACCCTAATGTAATTACTTAATCGATTTGTTTATGTGATAATGTTAGTAAATTTTATACCCCTATTTTAATTCTTGTCTCTTTCCTCTTACTTTTATGTTCGACTTTATTTTCATATATCTTTTGACCCTTATGTTTATTTTAATGCTCGCTTTGTATAAGTATTTATTTATGCTGTTATTTCTTTCGTATTTTTAATCTTTATTTTAATTGTAATTTCTACTAACTATCTGGCGACTATGTTTATACTTTATTTATATTCTTCTTTTATAACCCCCTAATTGCTTTATTTGTTTTATTTATTTTATTATAATCTTTGAAACTCTATAATTCTTTTCTTCTAAAATTATCTTCTGAATTTGAGTCTACTTAATATATACGCTTTCTTCGCTGATTCGAAATTTATAACCCTGTGATTACTAACTTTGACTCGGTCACTCTAACTTGAAAACTGGATTCCCTATTAACGTGAACGTTTTATATTCAATTAGTTACTCACGAACCAAAGTGTTCGATTCTTAATCCTCCTCTCTCTGCCGGTCACACTCGGCGATTATCGTCACTATTACCGCCATCCCATTCGTCATCCATCGCCCATGGACCTGTCGTCGTCGCCCGAGCCACGATAAGTATCGACTCGATTCTTGCAACACCTCCTCCTCCACTTCCAGCCCCTCCCGGATCCATGCTCGCCCTGTCTCGCTCTCCACAACCTCCATCATCACCGGCAGTACCGTGTCGGCGTGCTCACACTCCAACCCTCGCTCCGCCCCATCACACCACCCGCCGGCTAACCCACACCGCCAACAGCAGTCGTACTCACCGAATCGGAGCCCCTGCCGCCAAGTTCGAAATGCGGAATATCCCACCACTCGACACTGTCGAATCCCGTGCTCGACCAGTCGTCGGTATTGCTCCGGCCGCCCTCGGCGATGCCATTTGACCCAGCACACCGGACAGCAGTCCCGAACTTCGGCCAACCAACCACGCAGTCGCTCTAATGCCCGATGCGTGTATTGTACATGCTCCTTGAGTCGCTGAGATCCTAACACTACATGGGACGGAGACTCGGTATTCGTCTCCTCGTTTTTTTCTCCCTCAGCCCCATCTTGCTCCATATTGCCGGCCGGACCTCGACATCGATCACACAGCTCCACTCCTAATGCTATACAGCTCTGCCCTCGCCCGTCCATCATCTCCCCTAGCATCACCCGCCGACATGAACTCTGTTCGATAAATGCCACCATCGCCTCGTGATTCCAATGCTCGACGTCGCTGGCCTGTGCTCGGATGGCCGCTCGTCCCGGGCCCTTGATGATCACTGAGTCCACGACCTCGCCCTCGCGTCGCCCTCCCCGTCCAGTTTGCTGCACAAAGTCGACTAAGCCGTACGGGGCGCCCATGTGCACCACTCCCACGATCCCCGCAATGTCGATTCCCGTTCCGAGCCCGGTCGTAGCGACGATCCATCGAATACCACCCACACCGTCCATCCACCCTTCCAGAATCTCTTGTCGTCGGTGTGCCTCGGCGATGCCAGAGTGGTAAAAGTCACATCTCAGTCGCTCTGCCATCCTCTCCGCCTCGGTATGGGTACGACAGTATACCACGCCCTTCTGATCCCCAACCATCCGCGCCCCAAGTCGTCTAACCACCTTCTCCACCGCCTCGCCCACATCTCCCCACCTCGCCGTCTCCTGCACCTGATATCGAATATTGCCCTTGACCGTGCTCGCCCGAATGATCGCCGCTTCCTCAATCAACATAGTTTGCCGTAGCCGTCGTTCCACGAACCCGGGCAGCGTCGCGGTTAAAAAGATCATGGCACAGTCATACCGGTTCAAGCCAGTCAACTTCAATAGCCGATCTCGGTAGTTCACATCCAGCACCACCGTGTGACACTCGTCGACGAAAATCTCTTTCAGCACATCGAGCCGTCGTAAGTGATCAAGATACTGCACAAATTCACCCACCTCCACGAGATCCGCGCTGACCACCACGAGACGAGCCCGCCGCTCGGGTCCCTCGCGTCCAACAGTCGACGCAGATTGCCACCGAATACAATCGATCTGACATTCGCGAGCTCGTCGAACGACATCCCGAATCAATGCTGCAAATGGCACCACCACTACCGTCGTTGCCCCTTCTCTCTCCGGCAAGATCGCCGGCAGCATGAACAGTGGGCTCTTCCCCCCTCCAGTGGGCAAGACCACAATCAACCGCTCGTGCGCCTTCATCACCATGATCCGCTCCACCGCCTGCCCTTGCTCCGCGCTCTTCCACCGCGCCATGGGCCCAAATAGCTGTCGTAGTCCCTGCTGCATCGACGCTATGCTCCCGGATCTTTCACCTGGCAGTCGCTTGGCCGGTCGAGCACCATCGACAACATCTCCACTGGCCCGTAATCGTTTGTTTGATCCACCCCAGTCGGATGCTGCTTTCACTAAACCCCATAAGAACTGATGCCACATACCACTGATTTCACGGTACTGCCCCATCATCTCCGGTTGTAGATGGCTGGGGAACTGCGCGTCCAGTGCATACCGGAGACGAGCGAGTTCACTGCCATGTGTGGCCTGAAGATCCCAGATGTAGTCTAACTTCGCCTTCTTTTGCGGCGCTCCTGTTACTTGATCACCAGCCATCGAGTCGTCTACGCCTCGCTCCCCGATCTCCACCTCCACCTGCCGCACTACGATGCCTTTGATCTTGCGGGCCAGTGTGATGGCGAAGTGCCGGTATGCTGACACGCCAAGCTCGACTCCGGTGTGAGTACCAAACAATCGAGCCAGTCCCGCACTAAGTACTGCGGTGTCGTGCAATCCGTAACGAGCATCCTTCCACAGATATGGGATCAGCGAATCATCGACCCCAGCCAGACCCATCTCCGCCGAGAGATGTTGCTCGAATGGGATCACCCACGCGATGTACGCAATCATCTTCTGGCTCTCGCTCTCGGGAAGCCATCGAGCTACTTTACGCCCCAATCCGCGGATGGCTCGACTCTTATCACGATCGGTAATAAAGACGACCTGCCCATCGACCACCTTAACGTTCCCACTGACCTGTTGGACATCACAGTAGAGCATTTCCATCACTTCGGGTCCTCGCCCGGGCTGCCCTGACCATAAGTGGTTGTTGACGGGTTGAATCGCCTGGAATCCCTTCACCCATCGGAGATATGTCTGCACCTTCACTCGATTCCACCCGGTCTGGGGAGACCACCACCCACGCGTGGCCCGAGCACGCTCCGCCAAAACCTCCCAACCCGGGCGTAGCCATCGATTCCGCCGATTCATAGTGAATGAGTGATCTGGTCCTTGATATACTAGCGAATCTTGAATGCGCCGTATATCAATACGCTTCGCTGCTGTTGCCCATGGCTCGAAGAGTAACTGATCTAAGAACCGGGTCGCTTCGTCGAGACCGGCCTGAATGGCCTGCCCAAAGTCCTTCAAAGCAATGGGCTGACCGAGATATCGCAGCCCCAGTCCATCCTGGTCCCATGTCACCTTGGCTTGCCCTCCCGTCTTCTCGCGATACCCCTTGCCATATGCCATCCATCGTACAATCGTGCTGAACGGCGTGTGCGTGCCATCTACCAGCCATCGACGATATTGGTCGAAGAAGTGTTCCATGTGACTCGTCGTGAGCTCGGTCGGGTCGTCTGGCAGCGTCTCGAAGATGTGCTCCAACATGGCCACTCGCCCACACCACAGCAAGCCGGCAAGCATACTGGTGAACGATGATGCGTCGACCCAGCCTCCAAGCTCACGGATGCCCAAGACGGCCGCGAAGTGCAAGAGTGGGTTGACATGGACTCGAAATGCCACATGCTGCTTCCACGACGCGATCCAAAACTCGAAGACGGCCCGATCGAGTACGCGACATCGCTCCTGGTGTTCCTCCTCATCCCTCTCAACCTCTCCGCGGGCCAGCCGGACGGCAGAAACAACCTCAGCCGCCGCGATGCCGACGTGATCCAGTAATCGGCGCTGCTCCGGAGTAAATTCGATGCCATGCGTCGTCTGGGCTTCCTCACATGGCAGCCGACCCGTTCGGAGACAGTATACAAGATACCGCTTGACATGGCCGCGATAGTCGAGCATGGACTTGCTGGAGCTCTTCACCTTAAACGGCATCAGTGGTGCTTTAATGGGGTCGATCCCATTAAGCCAGCGCAATGTCTCATGCGGTACCCGAGTCAGACGCCCACAGCACTTCACAATCACGCGTTCAACACTCTCCACCGCCGCTATCAGCTGCTCCTGCCACTCTGGAGACTCATCGGCGCAGTGGGATCGACGAGAACCGCCCCCTCGGCGCCTTTTCACGGTAGGCAGCACACTAGCGTCGTGAATCAACAATGGGTTTTTACCGTGAAAGTGGGCCGCCCAGCCCATCTCTTGCACCCATGTCGATACCTTGCCTAAGTCCTCGGGGTTGTCAACCTCCGTAAGATGTTTCTGTCGTCGTTCTTCGTCTCGTTGCTTCTGACGAGCCACCATTTGCGCCCATTCCTCGTTGCCGCTGAGCGAAGCACCCGTAGATGTGACATGATCCGTATCCTCCTCCTCCTGTTCGTCCTCGTCTTCATCTGGGATAGTCCAGTACTTAGCAAACCGACCATGAGAGAATGTCTGTAACCGAACCTGAATCCACCCAGCCTCACTCTCTGGATGGGACTGTTCTCGATCGTGCCGTTCTCGACACTTACGACTCCGCGTTAAGTAATTACAGCCACTACAGCTATAGCCGGGAAATGTGGGTAGTTGGGGAATCAGGGCACACTGGGCCGGCATACGGATCGTATGGGGGTCTTGTAATGTCAGGGTCGCGGCGTATGCTAGGACTTCCTGAAGATGATGGCCCGTCCACTGATGGACATTACGCCAGTGAGCTTCTATCGCCTTTCCCGGGCGAACTGCCGCTTTGCAGTGGAGACACAGTAGTATCCGGTATTCGGTCAGATAGAACAGTCCGGAGGGACATTGTACGTTATTAACCATCCTGAATAGCTATGGAATGACAACTCAAGAATGAAAATATAACGCTGTACGAGTTGGTGTCTTGATACTACGCGTATTAACTACGTGTGACGCGGTTGTATAGCTATCTAATGCATCTGTGTACATGCACGACATCAACCTTGGTGGTGTAATCTTCCCGCCAAGATCTACCCCTTTTGATCGACGAGTTCAGGCTCGAAGTCAATCTAAGCTTAACCCTCGAAGCCAATTTCAACCCTAATCGAGTTAACCCTAAGATTACCCTAAGTTTACCCTAACCACCACACCAATTTTCGGTCATCTTGTTACTCACTTACCTGATAAGATGGCATCGTATCTTTTGGGAATCGAGCTAGAATCATTAGTCAGAGTCTGTAACCTAAATTTCAGCTCATGAATGGCCGTGGTTGTTGAGAACTCAACGTGAAGGAACTCTGCAGGAATTAACCCTAAGTTTGTTAGTGCACGTGATGGAACTCAAGCTGAATTCCATCACCAATACTTCTTAGGCAATAACTAGGTATAGATTTTAACGAAATATACGTTAATACGATTAATTTAGTCGTATATAGATATATCCTAGCCTTAGCGGTATTATACGACTAGGAAATATACTAATAAAATGTTAAATCAGCCTTTCTAAACGCTAAAATTAAGAAAGAAATATATATAGATCAACTAACTGGTTTTAAGATCTAGAGGTAAGAACACCTTGTTTATTATTTAAATAAGGCCTTATACGAGCTAAAGTAATCGGTAAGGGAATAGGAGTATACCCTAAGGGAAATAGTCGTAAAAATAGGCCTACTACCCCTAGAGATTAACTAATCAATATATATCTTTAATATAGAGACCCCTATTATCCTAATAACCTACGTAAACGATATACTCGCTATTTTATCAGCGATAAGCCATATTACGAAGGTATATAATTAGCTAAACAGCTAGGTTACTCTTAAAGACCTAGGGGAGGTATAGACCTTTTTAGGTATTAAATTGGAGCGCGATAGGGATAAAAAGACTATAAGACTATACTAGGGTAACTATACTAAAAAAATCCTAGATAAATATAAACCTAATATTAGGCCTACCTAAAGAAGCGTAATACTAACGATTATAAGCTAAAAAATCGGTCCTTATAAGGAATAATAAGACCTAAGACTAATAAATTAATACCAGTAAAAGGTAGGGTCTATTCTTTACCTTTCTACTAAAATAAGGCTTGATATAGTCTATACTATAGGCTTACTCTTACGATATATAGTAAATCCAAGTTTAGAATACTTCGCTATTCTAGAAAAGCTATAAAAATATTTAGCGACCTACTCGACTTTAGGCTTATCCTACTACTCTACGACCTTTACGCTTATCGGCTACTACGATATAAATTAGGGGGGTAATATAGGGATAAGGAGGTCGACTATAGGGTTTATCTACCTATTTAGGGGCAGCCCCCTAGCCTAGAACTTAAAACTATAAAAAATAATCGCTTTTAACAGCTACGAAGCTGAATATATAGCCCTTAAAGAAGCTATAAAGGAACAATAATATATAAGGGCTATAGGTATATCTATACCCTTCCTTTAACTAATAAAGTACCTAGAACTACTCTATACGAATAGCTAATTAGTTATATAACTAGCTAAAAACCTAGGGCACTATTATAGAACTAAGTATATCGATATCTAATACTACTACGTACGCTAACTAGTCCAAAAAGGGAAAATAAACCTAGTCTATCTTAATACTAAAGACTAACTAACTAACTACCTTATAAAGGTAATACTAGGACTAAAATGGACCGACTTTATTAAAAATATAGGCCTTATAGACCTTTAAAACGATAAAAAGAGAACCTAATAGACCTACCTTATAGGTAGGTAGAATTTAGTTCACCAGATTACTCTAGGGGCTACCGGTATAAATAAATAAATTAAACCCTATATTATAGTACCGATAACCGAAGCATTAATTACTTAGTAGTAACAACCCTACCCCCTTACCTAGACTATTATATCCTAGTAAAGGCCTTTAATAGTTACCTAAGTTAGTATAGTTAAATAACGTTAGACATCGATTAAACTACTAAACGATTATACTATTAGGGGTTTAACCTAAATGAATATTTAGGGTCGAAAGTTGACTACATTTCTAGACAATAAATATATAAAGGTACAGCCCAATTATCGTAGACTTAACGTACTTAGTGCTAATATAGCGTAATATATAGTCCAAAATATACGACCTTAGTACTCTCGGTACTAAAATTAGCGTAACCTACAATTAAAAATACTAAAATAATACTAATAACGAGATTCGAACCCATGCCTAATATACTACGTAACTTAACTACGCTATATCTTAGCATCTCTTATAAAGGACTTAATTACTAACTAAAAGCTCGGTAATAACCGCAACTATTTAATATATAAATCCAAAAATATCCTTCTTTTCTTTTTAAATTGGATATCGAACCGATAAGCCTACTATACTAATTAAAACGAAGGATAAGATAAGGCCTTCGATTAGGGCTAGAAACCTTTATTCTTCTCTTTATAACGAAAATATATTTTTATACTAGGTAAGAGGGTGTATTAAGAATGGCGACCCTAAAAGGGGCTACTTCTTTTAGGGTGGACCAGTTAATCTATCAGTGGAGCTAGTTAGTCTACTAGTAAATCTAGTTAGTCTAGTGTCTTCCGGCTATCTAACTAACCTCTCTATTTCGTACCCCTTATAGGGGCTAGCCATTCTTTATTTTTGTTATAGGTGTATATATATAGGGACTCTCGGCGCGTATATAGAATAATAATAAGTTATTTACTTACTATCTGCCTACCGCTACCTACTAATCTTAATAAAGTTATTCGAATATCGTATATATTACTTCGTAAATAATACTTACTATAAGTACTCGATTTAACGTATATCTTATACTTTAAACTTAAACGATAATAATTAGAATAAACTTAAGGTATTATATTACTAAACGTATTAATAAAAAGATTTAAATTTGTTAAGAATAGCAACCCTAAAAGGGGCAAGTCCAACCTAGGGTGGACCAGTTGGTCCACCAGTGGAGCCAGTTAGTTAGTGGCCTCCCTGCCACTTAACCAACCTCTCTCTTTAGTACCCCCTATAAGGGCCAGCCATTCATTTATCCCTGTCATAGGTGTATATATATAGGGACTATCGGCGCGTATATAGAACAATAATAAGTCATTCACTCACTATCTGCCTACCGCTACCTTCCAATCGAAACAAAATTCTTTTAATAAATAGTTAAAGTAGGTTTCGAAGTACGTTTTTGGGACCGAGATAAGTTACTATTATTCTTTCGTTTTTATACTATAGTTAGCTATAAAGAAAAGAAAAAGAATAAAAAGATAAATACTTACTAAGTTATATATTCGCGTAGACGTAAATAAGCTAGAGAGAGGAAAGTATTACGATTAAATTAAATTAGGCCGTCGGACGGCCGCACCTAAAGGAAGATATAGAAAGATAGGCGAAGAAGCCTAGTACGTAAAGATAAGTGATAAGAATCACGTAGAAGAAAGTGATCAGTATAATCAGTAGTGATCAGGGGTAATCAGTACTAAGTACACTGAGCAATACTGAGCAACACTAAGTAAAAGGTATTACTCTACGAGTATATAGATACGAGTCTCTTATGTTCATCCATAGCTTCTATAGTCAACCTAAGTTACATCTCAACTCTTGTTCGACACAGCTCTAGCATCCCTTATACTTCTATTCCTATCGAGTAAAGCCCAGAACCATACTTAATAACTTGTTATCTAGTGAGGTTCCTGATAGAACTACTACCGGAAATGTAAGCTGACTTCTAGACGGCCATCTTAGCCACCTAGGAGATGTAATCGAAGAAGTCTAGGCTTATACGATACAAAACCGTGCTAACCTATATATCCGTCTAGTAGTCGCTCTATAGATCTATATATTAGCTATATAAAATTATTCTATATCTTAGGTAAAACATAGTATCGTGGTGGAGCGCGCAGTCTAAGGTTTCTTTTATAAATAGTAAGTTAGCCGAGTAGAGAGCTGTACTAAAAATTGCCGTCACCGATTTGACCAAAATCAGAGCAGTCCTTTCCCCTCACCTTCTCATGTTCTGGTTCTTCTAATTTGGTTAAATCTAGCACCACTGAACAACTAGCTGAAGGCAGCTGATCAGGTAAAGCGTCATTGGAATGTGGTACTTTATGCACAGTTGCTGGTGAGGCTGACAGACGATGCTGCTGCGCTGCTCATTCCGACTGCCCCTCCTTTGAGTACGGTGGACGCTCCTTTGAATAACATACACGGCTAGTTTATTCCTGTTGCAACCGTACACCATCCTCCGTATAAAACGATCCCGACGCCCGACCGGTCCTACAATCGCACTCCCGGTGAATGTGGCCGTGCAGCCCCTGCGCGGTTAGCTACATTCCCATGGTACCCTTCAATCGTCCCCAGAGCCGTGACGACTTCGAGATCGCCCTAATCTGCGCCCTGCCCGTCGAGCGAAATGCCGTCGAAGCACTGTTAGACAAGGAGTACGAGGTGGATGGTTTTTCATATGGCAAGGCGGCTGGGGACCCAAATGCCTACACGACCGGACGGCTAGGTCAGCAAGACGTGGTCCTGGCTTACATGCCTGGCATGGGCGCTATCAGCGCAGCTGTCGTCGCGGCCACTCTTCGCTACAGCTTCAGAAGCATTAAAGTTAGTATCGTTGTTGGTATCTGTGGCGGCGTGCCGACGGCAGCCAACGGAATCGAGATCCTCCTAGGCGATGTTATTATTAGTACAACGGTAGTTCAGATCGACTTCGGCCGGCAGTACTCTAATAAATTCGTTAGAAAGAAAGAGGTTGAAGATATTCTTGGCCGATCAACCCCAGAGATACGGGCTGCTATTGGCAGGGCCGAAGGCTATTTAGTTCGAAGGCGACTCAAGGACAAGACTAGCCGATTCTCTGCTCAGATCTGCGCCCAAGCTGGATTTTCTAACTCAGCCTATCCTGGACCAGAGAAAGATATTTTATTTCCAGCAGATTATCAGCATAAGCACCAAACACAGAGCTTCTGTATCTGTGACACCTTCAAGAATCAAGATAACGATGTGTGCGCATCTGCTCTTCAGAGTGCTTGCGAGGATCTTGGCTGTAATCACGGCCTATCCCTCTCTACGGCACGTCGCCGTATTCAAAAGGCTATGGGTTTCGCGCCGGATGGAAGCGCTCTGACGCTAATAGAGATCCAAGAAGCACGAAAACCGGATATTCATTTTGGTCGGATGGCATGCGGTAACCAAGTAATAAAGAGTGGGCAGTACCGAGATTGGGTTGCCGCCGAGGAGCATGTGATCGGATTCGAGATGGAGAGTGCAGGTATATGGGACTACGTGCCTACGATTGTGATTAAGAGTGTATGCGACTACGCCGACAGCCATAAAAACAAGCAGTGGCAAGAATATGCGGCGGCTACGGCAGCGGCCTGTACAAAGGCCTTTCTAGAGGAATGGAGGAGTGTGGACAGGCCGACTCGAGGTAAATGAGGAAAACGTCCATATCCTTCTTTGGCCGAATAATAGGTACAGAAAATGACAATCAAGACTACATTGATGGTGGAAGGTTGAGTTCGAATTGCTTTTTGGAGAACCGGACTAATAGCATTTTTTCTTCCTAGATCGACTAGACCACACTGTGCTGCCGCCCCAGCCAGAAGAGTACGATGAACCAGAGACAGGTCCAGATCCCGGCCAAGTCGCTGCAGAAGCTGCCTCGGCCAGCGCCGTCGGCACCACGGAACCGGCTACCCTGGGCGGTGCAGTTGGTAGTGGCGGTGAAAGAGCTCGAGCTCAGTTTGGTTATGACGCTCAACAGTACAACGAGATTTCCTTGGTGGAGGGTGAAATCCTTACAGATATTTCGAAGGATGACCCTGACTGGTGGTGGGTCACAAACGGCGAAGGGCGACAAGGTCTGGTGCCAGCCAACCATTTGCAAATCATACAAGAAGAGGACACTCTTCCGATTGCTTCACAAGGTTTGCCAGCTCCCGTACTTGCGGCAGCTGCTGCGTCAAAGGGCTTATATGCAGTTGCCCTGTATGACTTCGAGGCATGCGAAGAAAATGAAATATCGTTCCCAATAGACGCCATCATCACGAACATTGTAAGTACTACCGAACCACTTCGCTTGTATGCTGGTTAACAGTGGCAGGGTTATCCAGACTACAATTGGTGGTCTGGCGAGTACGAGGGCAGAGTTGGAATATTCCCAGCAAACTACGTCGAGCTCCACCACGTTCGAGAGAATTTGGCCTAGCTGTTGGTCACTGTGTCAGAGCATTGTTTGCAATCTTTCAGTCTTGGGTTATCACAAAATCAACGTAGCACGTCCATAATGAAGTTACACTGCGACGATAATATTCATATCGCCACAAGATAAAAAGTCCATTTATGACAACCCTCTCACGGCAACCCTCGACCATTTTAGTAGCACAGATATCTTAGAAAAGCATTAATTTGCAACGTTGGTGCCCCTGTATTTCTATCTCGCACTCACTAGGTGTTAAGAGTCTTCTACTTTCCATTTTATAGAGTTTTTGTTTAGAGACAACATAGATATGCCCGGATGAAGAGAGTTTTAGTAGAAATACCTGGAGGTACAAGTGTACATGTCAAGCAGCTATACACGAGTACAAAGAGTGGATCAGACACTACTACTGAATGAATCTTGTTGTGTATATGATCCACAGCCTAGTCGTATTTCCCAAGCCGCTACTTTAAAGATAGTCATTATTTAGCTTTAATGATAATTTGGCCCCTATGATCTTGACCCATCCTTAAATGAATTAATTTAGTTTCTCTTTTCCCTTTTGTCTTTTTCGTATTTACTTAAGTAATTCTCGGAACTATTATCCGAATCAACCTTATGCTCTTACGATTCGGACCATAATCAACATGGTAATGTGTTAGGATCACTCCTGATGCGGCCGTGATTAGATCGGGACGGCAAGTATCTACCTAGACATTCTTCAGCCTGACGGACAAAATAAGCAGGAAATAACATATATATTCGTGTAATTTCCTGGTCCAGTGCAGGATATACAGCTCGGAACTTTTCACATTGACCTTAGACTCAACAGCTTTTTGGCTTTTTAGAGCACTTCGAAGTATCCGACGTGTCATTCCCCTTATGTGTCATCCTTTTCGCATTGACACAAATCACGTCGGCCATAGATACGTCCATGCCCAACTGTACTATCCCTACGGCCGACGTTCATTTTATAGAAACGCCAACGGCTAGAGGAACGTTCGACATTTTGATGCTCGCTTTACCAACTTTGTTACTCTGTACCTGGACTGTACAGCACCCTAATGTTCTTACTATAGAAAGAGATGGTGAAGATGAGCTGGAGGAGATCTCTCTCTCTGGAAACAAATCAAGCGAAGTTTTGCAGATACTGAACCTGTTCTGGTGTTGTGGCTAGTCACTCTGCTTGCTCCGAAATTTATCGTTGCTTTCGCTTTTCAAAACTAGATCCTAGTACGAAAATTCTACAACACTGTCGAGCCGGTGCAAGCTCCTGCGAAAATCTCTTGGAGAACGCAGCAAGTCTTCGTTGCAAATATGGGTGGCTTCAGAATCAGAATGCAGGAACGAAAATGCGACTATGGGCAGCAAGCCCAAGAGTATGACGACCCTACCATAATACCCGCGCTCGAGAAAGTATTACATATTACAACTTTATAGCTCGGAGTTCAACTTACCTTTAATAGTTTCACTCACGAAAAGCTTAGATGTCTCTGAGAGAGTAATCAACAACGAGCGATAACTGCATCCGCTTAGACAATCAATAATGAAATGTACGCTGCAAGCTCTTCGCGATCGCGCGCTGGTAGACATGCCTCAGAACTTCGGTATCTTGAAAAAACGGATCGCTATTTGAGTGCTATTCAAATTTTGTTGCTTGGAAGCTAGGCCTTATTAAAGGGCTTCCTCCGGTTACCGCGAGGCACATCGAAAACGGAACCAAGAGCGGCCTCGCACCAAAAATTTTCACCTTGTGCACTACCGTTTGGTTCCTGGTACGCATGCTCAAACGTTGTACAGAGGGCTGTGAGATAGCCCAACTAGAGACCGCTGTAACAGCCTACTGTATTTGCACCATCTTAGCATATGGTCCGTATTAGCACAAACCACAATTAGTCTCGCATAAAAGGAAAACCGATGTCAGCTACAAAGGCCCCGGTGCCCTAAGGAAACTGACCACATCCGACCTCCGTATTCTTGAATCATTCTACTCATTATCCCTAATCAAAACCACATTCATTCCACCCTTCACAGGCAGTCGTCGGCACCCAACCAACTATATCCCTTACGACAACGTGGAAGGCATATTGTTCATAAGAGGAAAATCGGTTACACACTACGCAGAATTTATGGCTGTTGTGGCGAGAGCATTATTTGGTGTTGTGTACGTGACCGTTTGGTACGCCCATTATCCTTCTCACGTCGAAAAGGCTTTATGGAGGGAGGCCACAATCGTTATCATCATGGGTCCCATCAGCTATTCTGTTGCGAACAACCTTTTCACCCAGCGCACGCGCCGCATCCGACATGAGGCGGCGCTGTACTCAATCGCCGTTCTATATCTTATGTCACGAATATATACCCTAGTAGAGATGGGCCGCACGCTTTTCTACCTTCCGCCTACGGCCTATGCTCAGAAATCGACGCTGCGTCTTTTGGTTATCTCGATATGCAAGCGGCTGCTGCATAATAGGCTTACCTGTTAGTAGTTAACATGAGAAGACTATAGCTTAATATGTTAGAGCGTTGGGTTGATATACTCTGATCTCTTATTGTAACGTTCTCCTAGTCTAAATATTCCCCATTCCGAATGTTACATATGCTTCGGTGCTCGTCGCAAGTGCTAGGATTCTTCGCCTAACTTGCCTGTGATCCGCTAATGTCCAGCAAGGAGCCTGGGTCATTACAGGTTATCAGTGCACGTTTCTGCTTTAGGAACCACTTGAACTAAACTGCACGTGTCAAAGTATGCTTTTCATGCGTTGTATAATTTGTTTCGCTTCGTGCTGAGTATTACGAACCACGTCTCCGGCAGAAAATATCTCTTTAATGGGTCCGAGAGCAGCGCCCCTATTTTACACTGTTAGTCAGTAACGTAATCCCATGACCAGCGCTCAACACTGGCGGGTGAGGATCATCCAGGTAGGAGAGGACAGCAATGAGGGTTTGACTTACGCCCAGATAATTCTTCGCTCGTCATTCCCATTTTCTCGAGCTTTATTGTATTTTGCAACGTTCTCCGAGTCCGACATGCCTTTCTCAAAATCTTCATAACTGGGTCCTATCACAGCCCTCCCGTCAAATTCAACCGGCCAGAAATCGGTAGACTGAAAGACGTCGTGCTGTCTAGACTTGATCGTCGAACTTGCACCATCAGTTATGGACACGAGTGTTTTTTTTGTGAATAGGGGTGCTGGACATTCAATAGTTGCAAGAAACTAATACTTATCAGAAAGGAGGAGTTAGAGAGTGGGTTCAGGATACATACTCTTGTGCCCATGACAACACCGTCGGCGCCTAGGTCAAGAATCAGTCTGGTAGCTGCATACGTATATTTCAAAGAGAAATCCTTTTCCGCAACACTTGATTGAACCAACGGAACAACTAGGGAGTAACTTACCGAGACCCAATGCAGCAACGCACCCCCTGCCATCGACAATACCTCCTGCTGCCACCACACTGACCTCAGTAGCTTTGCCCATCATTGACAGTAAGTCATTTACCTCTGGCACTAGTGCTATGGCACTTGCCCCTTGAGCCCACTGATGGCCGCCCGCATCTCCTCCCTGTACTACTAGGATGTCTGCTCCTTGCTCGACTGCCTCCTTTGCAGCTTTTACTGTGCCTACCTGCACGAAGCTCCTCACATTCCATCCTTCTCTCTCCCTAGTAGCGCGGATCGCTGATATAATAGGTGCATGATCCGCACCAGCAGTAGGGAAAGCCAGCCAAATCCCAGCTACACGATGCTTAAGAAGGATAGGTATGACGTTCTCCACGAAACCGACAGGCCTAAATGTTATAAAGCCAACTCCGAGAGGTAATTTCTCATCTAACGCCGTAATCTTAAGCAGAGACCGAGCTTTAGTAAGCTCGGAATCCAGCTCCTGGAGCTGTCGTGACTGTGCGGCGAAATCAAAGCCGCCACCAATGAACCCTAAACATGTCAGTATATAGCTCGTCACTTCCTTGTACAAGAAGGTGTGTAAAAGGTGGATGAAATGCCCTGATTGCGCATAGGCAGGAGAAAGGTGCGAACGGCTAGAAATATTGGGTACTCACCGAATCCCTTTGCCCGTGAAACCGCGGTTGCCAACTCCGCAGTCGCAAATCCGTACATCGACGCATTTGCTATGAACGGGATTGTCGTGTAGGGAAACCATCCCTGAAGGAGGTTCGGTCTGTGCTCATCGGCCGTCATTTTGTATTTAGCTTACGGAATAGTAAACTACTAGACAGTGAGAGGAGAGATTAATTGGTATAGGCCATTGAATGTAGCAGACAGACATGACGAAGTTAGATATGAGTGTATATGTAAATACATATCTAGGGACATCTAAAGGAGGTAAGCAACAATGTAGGCAATGATGTAACCAATGATGTAAGCAATAATGTAAGCAATAGTGTAGCAGATGGCTCGCCTCAATCATAAGAGCAACGGCTGTTACAAAGATGTAACATAATTTACGTTAGAGTTAGAACAGCGAAAAAATATTGGTAAAATCCTCCATTACTAATCGAATTCTTACATTCATCGCTTGTCATGCGCCACCGAGCAGATTTTGGCTTTATCCCGTCGCCTTTTTTTTTTTTTGGAGACATTTAAAGCATGGTCAATCCCATGACTATAGTAGAGAAAGATTAGTTATATACCTATATTATAGCAAATAATATTCGTGGCTTAAGTATGAACGATTGTAGACAATCAGTTGCACAGACTGTAAGATAGCAGCTTTTCTCGATGCTACGTGACTCACACTCGCTATTTCGTAGCGCGCAGAGAGGGCAGTACGTAGTTTAGGCGTAAAATCGTAGTATTGACGCGTGTAACTAGTAAATTGTGAAAGCAGTGAAAACCATAAAGTATTGCGTCGGCGCACTTGCCATTCTGGACCTAACGATGCGTTTGACCAGATGATGTAAAGTCGACCGGGTGTCTCATCAGTCTGAGTGGAGATTTTCTAGCCAAAGCGAACCTTAACCAAGCCGAATAGTCGAATTACTGGTATATGGGAAAACCAAATTCAAATCCCTTTGGCGTTAAGTTAGCGTGCTCGAGATGTAAGAATTGACAACTGTCGAGGAATTCGAAATAGCACTATTTGTGGCCCACATTGGACCTACGGTAAGTGTTTCAGACTGACTGAACGGTTGGAGAGAGCAACAGCTCATTTCTCGTTGTAAGTCATGGAAGCTTTCTTCAATAAGGCACTATGCTTTCTAGTCGAGGAGGGATGGTAGCAAGTTATGAACTCGGCTATCTGCAATGACGAATCGTTCACGGATTTAAAAATCCTTGTTTTCAGTCTATTAAGCTCTTTTCCGTGGACCGAAGTCATTTAAGGAGAGAACAGACATAATTTTGGCCGTCCTATAGGGCTCTACTGTAAGTTGTAGACGACCTTATAGAACGTTTTATGAGCAGCTCTATGTGTTTTTTGTTCTGGCTTAGCCAAGTGCAGTAGCTTACCGACCTGCAGTACGAAGAGACTGAAAGACACGAGGACGACCTCGATTTGTCTTAACCAACAGTTGAGGATAACGAATTTGGGTCTAACTACATTACCTAGTTAATATTGCGAGAAACATATACAACGTGATATATCCTCAAGGGTCATATTTTGTCCTCATCAGCTTCGACTCATTTTTATTATTTGGATGTTGAATATCAGAAACTGGCGGGCAGAATCATTGACTGAAGAAAAATCAATCAATAATAGAGGGGAAGGGCTTGTTTGAAGCATATTTATATCACGAAGAATATGAATTGTAGAGGATCATTGGAAACAAAACAGGCTTTGGGTTGAGGGGTGGGAACAGCGAGAAGTCTTAGCTGAAAGATGGAAAACTTCGAAGCTTGGTGCAGGGTAATATGGAAAAAATCCCCGTTAGGGAACAAACATTTGGCCGTTTCATCTATGTACTGACTGCTACTCTCTTGTTGGTTGCTAGATTCGGTTTTTCTGGAAGGTGATACAAGGCTTGTTAAATCTTCCAATTTTGACGCCTCTTGTACACGTAGTACCATGAAAGAACCATGAAGACAGTCCCAAGTACAGATCCACCTGCTGAATACCCCATCATAGCCAACCAACGAGTTCGAGAGAAATCACCGAGAATGGCACCAGCTATGGGTGCCCCAACAAGAACAGCTATACCAGATACCGTGAACGCCATTCCCATGCGAGCTCCCAGACGCGACATATCCGGTGAAAGGGCCATTAGCGCGACTGGAGCTCCAACGACAACAGCCCCTGATGTAATTCCGTAGAGAAGGGTGAAGACGATGACACCAGCTTTGCTGTTGATTCCCATCCAACCAAATGCTAAACAACCAGAGGCAAAAGTGCAAAAGGTTGTCACATTTAGGACGCCCCACTTATCACTCAGGTACATAGGCAGCAGACGACCAAAGACACTGCCGGCGCTCAGCAGTGTAACAGTGTAAGGTGCGAAATCGAGGTCGGACAAGTGGTTCAGCTCGTCGAAGACTTCGATGTAGAAGTATACCGTGTAAAGGACCAGGAAAGTGAACGTCATGCCTATGGTGAAATTCAAGAAGGCGAAATCTCTCCATGCAGAGTTGTCGACGATCGAGCGAATATGGCCTGAAGTAGGCGAACGGGGTCGCATGAAGACGACAGGTATCACAGAAAGACCCAGAATAATGAAGGCGATGACGCGGGTCGCCCATCCAAACCCAATTTTGGGAAGCAGTCTGCTAAATATGATGGGAAATATGATGCCAGCAACGGGAGATCCAGTTCCAGCTATTCCGACAGCGAGAGCCCGCCGCTTTTTGAAGTATTGCGATAAGATAGCTGCGGCGGGCAGAAATGTCAAACCCATTCCAATACCGGTACAAACTCCCTGAGCAAGCAAAACCTGCGCGTAGCTCGAGCATAGCGACGTCATGAACATGCCAAGACTGATCAGAAGTAGGCCGACGGTCATAATTGTGGTAAAATAACCTGCGTCGAACAGGGGCCCTGAGGCCAGACCTACAACAAGTAGGAGACATGCTTGCAAAGATCCGATCCAGGAGATACTGGAAGCCGAACTCGAAGTAAGCAAAACCGTCTGATAGTATGTCTGGTACACTCCAAACGTGTTTATCACCCCCCATGTCGCCACCAACACCACCCATCCACCACCAACTTGAAGCCAGGCAGTAAGACCTCCGTCAGGTATAGGAGACGTGGATGAACCAATGGCTGCGGGTTCTATGGCTGTCTCTGAGGGATGAGATTCATCCAGTTTTGTGGATTGTTTTTGTTCAAGCTCTTGGCTTTCTCTTGATTCTGAAGATTCCGATAGCGCTTTGCTACTTTGCTCCATCCTGTTGATAGTCTTGAAAATTGCTAGCTCTTTCCCGGTTCTAGTCTCTTCCGAGTACGGAAAGTAACGTGAGATGCACAGTAGTTCGGAGGTTCTACAAGCAGTCTTGATATTCCGAAACTTCTGTGTTTGTAGATAGTCGTAGATTGAGGACGAATGTTGTTAACTTTCGGAACAGTAGATGTTCTTGCCTTGTGGTCGACTAAGGTCCCAAAACTGAAGAACATGGATTTACACGACTTGTATCCATCGGTTATATGTCACCATCGATCACGATGCTGCTCTTACACATTACTGTCGCTTAGCAATAATTCAGACTGTGGCAGTTTCTACCATCTTGCAACATGATCAACATGAAACTCCGAAATTAGTGTCGTATTGACTAGCATTTGGCAACACAATTGTGCACACCCTTCATGATTAGGATATCTTTCAATGGTTTTGGTCTAAGATGCATGAATCGCATGAACAGAAAGCTATGGTAGGTTTAGTGTTAGACCCCGAAATGGAAGGTGGTTTAAGCTGCACATCTTTATTGTTGCCGCTTTTACTGTTGCTTAGGCACACATACGACGGTGACATTATTCAGCCCTCAATTCTAAAGCATTTTCCTTTCGGTCTGGGGCATCATGATTATCCCGGAATCTATTATCTACCTCACCCCAGAGATCCACGGTTGCGAAGAAAAATAATCTACCTATTATTGATATTATCATGTTTTCAATAGTATCTTCAAAGTCAGATGCTCAGATTGCTTCATGCAGACAGTTCAAAAAGAAGAAGTGCTGAAGTAAGAAACATTAAATGTAGCAATCTTGTCGTCGCATTACAACCAACCTACAAAATGCCTAATTCAACAGACTAACCAAATTTCATCCTTCTAATCCTCACCACAACTCCTTTGAGCAAGGCCGCTTTTGAAACTTGAAAGAACTGTCTGTTACTCAACGAAGACATTGCAGTTTTCAGTGTTTTTGATGCGCCTCTCACCCACAATGCGCAGAGATTAGTACAGACACTTACAACTTGGATCTCTGTTAACCGGTTTACCTCAATGTTCTTCTACTAACCATCGAACCCCCAACTGATAAATTCCGCTGCAATCATGTCCGCTATCCGTCGTACCGTTGAGAAGCAACATCACGTTCAGAGCGCTATCGTGCACATGAAATTATCAGTAGCCAACTGAACATGTCTCGATGAATAGCCAGCGTTGCACCGTTCCGTAATGCAAGAGCTCGGTCGCATTGTCTGCCAATACCATTTGACTTGTCAAACAAAGGTGAGAGAGAAAAGATTCCAAGTGCTGCTCATGGCCCGCATATGGAACCAATCAGTAGCTATCTGCCGGCCGGGTGAGGTAGAGGAGTAAGGTGACATCTTCATTGACTACTTGAAAAGTTGAGCTTCTGCTTGTATCACCAGTAGCTGACTATTTACTTCCGCTGTGACCTGTCAAATTCTTGTTTCCCCAACCTCAATTCAGTTCTTACTACTACGCCCGCTAAATCGTTCTTCCCACAATTGCTGCGTAGGTAGAAACACCACATCTCTCGCGTTCCTCAGTTGTTTCGATCATTTCGTTTTTCTATACTTCAGACGCAAAGCCATATTCTCACTATTCTCTTAAGACAGTACAGCAGCAGCGGCAGGTTCTGTCTTGCCGTGCTCGTGCTTGTCCGCAGGATGTTGGTCAGATTTATCTCCATCACTAAAATCACTTTCAACACCATTATCTACTTCGCCCTCGGCATCAACCGCTTTATCAGGCTTACTTTTATTACCGGCTTTGACTGCCAATCTCACGACTATCGCGGGTGTTTTTTGCTTCTTCCTGCGACTTATATTTGTGGCACCGCCAGCCAGCCTCTTCTTGCCCTTCTTCGAACCAGCAGTATCAGCTACGGCAGTCCCTGTAAGGCCTTCAGTTCTACCACTGTCTTCTTTCTTGTCTCTTTTATGTCTCGTGCCACCTAGACTCCTTAATAAGGTTTCTGGGCGGGTCTTTCGATCCAGCCTTACAGCAAGAGTTTCCATAAGCCGTCTTGTTCATTTGCCCGTGCCCACATTGCCAATTTCCGTTCTCATGCTTTTTCGTAACCCCAGCTTCAGGTATTGAACCGTCTTGTTCCTTGGCTGTGCCATGTATTTCACCTGACGTGGAGGACTTAGCAGCTGACTGCTTGGATGGCTTGGTGCTGCTTTTACTCTTTGTTGTTGATTCGGCAAGTTGCTTAGGAACAGTAGGCTGAGCTTGGAAGCCATCCATCAGTATCATGCCAGTATATCAGATGCTCACCAACTATAACTTCAATGAAAAACTGGATAAGGAAGACTGACCAATCTGTGGCCGTCATTTATTTCCCGCTCTTCAGTATTGCTACTAACTACACCTTTCCTTTCCTCTTTCATGCTAGCCTTAAGCACCTTACGCCTTTCTTTGACGGGTTTGGTTGGTCTGGATGTTGTGGCTTTGGGATTTGCAATTAGATCTCCCGGTCGTGCATTTGGCTCAAATCCAGTATGTTCTCCTTTAACATGCTTCCGGATCAGCAGCTCTTGCCTCTCTGGACTCAACTGCATTACCGGTCCGTGAACAAACTCATACCGTTTCTTTGACAGCTCCACACTCTGAGCAAATAGCTCACTGACATGTTCGATGCCGGCGCTATACTCAACGCTCACAACCTCGTTCAAATTGACATAGTCTTCTACCTTGATGTCCAAGTCTTGAGGTCCCTGTCCCCTGGCACCAAGAAAATTCCCTGGAAGACCGGCCGCTTGTGCTTCAGCATCGCTGTTCACCCGGTATGGAGCGCATGGATTGTAGTTGATGACATCCAGGCTAATTGGGTTATCGTCGAATTTTGAGTGGGAATCACATGCTTCGTCATCCGCGTCGCACTCGTCCGGAAAATCGTTGCGGATAGGCAGAATGATCATACCAGCATGGTAGATTGCAACAATGATGGCGAGCTCGCCAGCTAGTCTCTTGCTACCAGTCCTGCGATGGCCGGCGGAGTTGAAAGATGATTCTCTTGAGGCACGGATAGTGAGACAATGGTTCTGGAAGGGCACGCGGATGATTTGACCTACGAACCATTTCATCCAGTCTGGCTCGGGCGTCTCAAAGGAATCTTGCCCTGCAAGTTGCGGCCTGTTACCGGAATTGCGATGTTTGTGGTGAGTGGGAGAACTTGGATCAGCATCCCCGATGTTGTGCTTGTCGTTGCCGATGCGTGGTGGAGTGCCAGGTTTATTAGCCTTAAATGAAAAATGTTGATTCGAATAGGGTAGGCAGTAAAAGCGAGAGCATTAAATGACCAAATGGATGGCAATGAAAGGAGAAGAACTTGGAAAAGGTATAGTGAATAATTGATGAAAACTGTATCCAAGCGAAATCCCACCGGCAATGTGCTGACGAGACTTGAGTCCGTTCGCAGCAATGAATAGCAACATTGGTACAAATGATACTTGAAGCTGCAGATGGATGAGACAGTTCTTTGTATCAAGAGAAGATTTGGGTTCTTTGTTGAATCTTATATGACAAACTGACAGATACTCTCAAAGTCTGTATGAGGTTACTGCAAACAAAGACAGCTGTTCTCATAAGAAAGTGGCTGGTTGAAAACTCGAATTAATGCTTTGAAGCGCAAAAAGTGTGTCACAGTACACTTGCCGAAACTTTCTGCAGCTCATCTTCCAGCGACGACAGCCTTGCCGCTTCCTCGTGTTATTATGCATTGACATTCTGTTTAACTCGTAACCAGAATGCATCGATGATATCGCTCCACATACTCCTGCTTTTAAGATCTCATGTAGCTTCATTGTCGAAAGTAGTAGTACTCTCTGATAATTCGTCCCATCTAAGTCCGAGATACTGAGCGTAAATATGCCCAGCCACTAGAAGGGTAGATGAACCACTATTGCTAGAATTGCAGCAATCCCGAATGCCAATACCTGTATTGACATGAGTATATGGCCATCAAAGTCTTGCCAAATATGCTTCAAAAAAATATTCTGCGTACCAGTGATCCGACTGATTCAGATAATAGTCGAAATTTCTCGCTCATTGCAAAGAATACAGTAATGGTCTCCAAAACGGTGAATCGTTTGCACCATCTGACTGTAGGTGCTCTAACATGAAAAGGAAATTGTTCAGCAGAGGCTCAAGGATTAGAGATCAGGTCAGAAGATCTGCTGTAAGTAAAACATTACGTGGCGGTATACTGGCTGCTTCGTCGCCGCGAAGCTGTAGTTCTACGATATGCACAGTAGCGGGAAAGAACATATCACCCGGGAATTGCTAGGTGTTTTTGTATGTAAAAATGTCGTCATCGTCGTTATCCGAGTCACGCTTTCGATTACGAGAGATTGCTATTCAGTACTCAAATGAAGGAGTGTCGGATACTTCACCCTTCAGATACTGTAAATAAAGCCAGAACCTGTGCAGTCAAGGTATGATGTGCTCGTATCGTTCGAAACAGATGCATATAAAGTTATCTGAGGACACCGTCGAAGGCCTGGTCCCAAGGATCAAACAACCATTCTGCAAAGTCAGTGATGTAGACCCATTGATTCATGGGTCGAATGTTGCCAAATTATCTTCTGAACAGTTCATCCAGACTCACCTACTTGTCCACTCCAGTTGCTATATCGGACTAATGCTCGTTCAGCAGAGCGAGGCCAGGCTTGTCCGCTCAGTCGTTGGTGGTAAGCCTGAGGGTATAGAAGAGTCATCTCTTGTGGTAGAATTCATGTATGATCGGTCCTCCAGTGACGTTTCAATAGTCTTATCATATGCTTAGTTTTAATTCAAGTCCAAGACAATGAGTTTTCTTCATGACCTGTTGAGAAGCCCAAAGACGGGAAATGATGAGATTCTGGTTAAACATCGAGATGGGAGCGTGAGGATAGAGAAAAACAAGTACTTAGGCGAGGAAGCAAATGAAATGCCTTGCTAAAGGATAAGCCGGATCTTGAAGGGGGTGCCCTCCAGCGAAAATTCTATATTTTACTATCTGATTGGCTGCGGACAACGCACGAATCACGTCTGTTTGCCTGAATTCACCAGCCCACATAGCTTCTACGCATGACCTATGCAATTACGACAACGAAGTAAGTCTGTTCCCAGTTCGTCATTCTGAGATCTTTGTTACTTTTGCACAGAACGCGCAGAATCAGAAAGAAGCCATTGAACCCGTTCCTGTTGCAACTTTTTTTCATTTCGATCATGACTCGTTGTCCCAGTCCTATGAACCGACAGCATACTGAAAATTCGGCTCATTCAAATAAGGTTGACATCACGATGACGATTTTTTCGCCTTCCTAGCAAGGCTCGAGTTACCGTTCGTATAAGTGATGAATTCTAACGCTTGTCAAATTGCTAGGTCCTCTCGACGAACCGTAAGTCTATCAAGACTCGTATTCAACCCTCACTTGATTCGTCCTTGGCACCGGCATCAAACATCCGGGATTGTAAAAGATCACACTGCTTGCTCCATAAGCGCCCTGAAGAGGTCAACTTGCATGATGGAAGGTGAGGGAGCGACACTTACAACAAGCCAATGTAACTTGCAATTTGTACCATACTCGCCGGGGTTTTCGAAGAGCCAACCCCCTAACATCATGTTCCTGTTGTATGCTGAGATCCCTTTCTCCTTTGACAGCCCTGTTTTTTGCTTCAAGGACACAGCCGCCTAGCCTATTCCCAATTTATGCAAAATCTCCAGATATATCAAACCACCAAGTGTTTTCACTAGCCGTCATCCATGCCGTTATCCTGGCAGGAGGCCCGCCACGCAAAATGTTTGATCGTGTTGCACGGCTATTGTCGTTCTTCCGAGCACAGCACACCTCAACAGCAGCCCCGGCAAGCACGAAAACTCCTTGAAACCACACAATTCTTCTGTAAAGGGCTTGGGCGCTTCCATAGCATCTACTTCGGTATCTTAGTACAACTGAGAGATGTGACTTAATTTGCATTTTCTACGAATGGTCCCCTCATCCTTTGAGCCTACCGCAATTTTTGACAGCACCAGGAAGCATAAAGTTCTCCAATCTACACCAGACAAGATTCTATCGACAGGACCAGCATCGGAGAGTATTTTGGTTCCTGCATTGACAAAGAATAGGTGATCAAAGCGGCATTTGAATTTCATGCAACGATCGAGTGGGCCCTTAACCTGTCAACGTCATTTGAGAGCTTGCCACAAATATGCAACTATGCCACACAATCTCCTTTCTACTGAGTCCAGAGCTCGTCCAATGATGTTTTTGAAAAGCAAAGTGTTAACACTCCTGCATTCCGATCAGCGTTTTGAGCATTCATCAGTAGGAGTACCTGTGAAAATTGCCAAGCCTTTAACGATCTGTCTCGCTTACTATTGCTTGGCTTGCTGCTCAGGCCACTTCTAGCGTAGCGTGATATCCAAGTCCAACCAATGGGAGCACTAAATCCCTGCCTTGCAAGGACGTCCCGCCTGAAATATTCACACCCCGGTTCGGACCCCAACAGGGCGGGCTGGCCCGTCCACTCACGAGGATTTCTAGTTTACGATGCAATCTTCTTAATGCAGCCAGAACCAAATATGGAGATGGAAATAAATACTTGGCATGTAGTTTCGTGTGCCAGCGAAGAATCGTGTTGGCAACCAAGAGAGCAGAGCCTCACACTCTTCATGTGTACAAATGCGCACATGCTCGCCTTGTGAATGGGGGTTAACAGTACCATAACCACCAACATGAAGTTGTCTCCTTCTCACCTCGGTGTCGCTTTATGGGCTTCTTTTGTCTTTGCTCTTACCCCCTTCGAGCAGTTCGGAATTCCACCGGCTCCTCCGGTAACACCCCCAGCCAATCTGACCGACAACTCAATATTCTCTCTTGATGCTCGCGATCTTTTGGCACCCCGGCAATCACAATCTCAGTGCTACTATCCCAATGGCTGGTGCACCAGTAAGTCGGCCTTCTTCGATACGTACAATGCCTAAGAGACCTCTTTAGACATTCAACAATGTTGTGGTCCAAACTCGATCTGCTGTTACACCAATTGTGGGTGGGCCAATCAAGGAGCTTGCTGTGGTGACGGCCAGTGCGGCATCAGCAAACCTGTCTGCTGTCATGAGGGTTGCATGGGAAACAATGATGAATGTTGTCAAGGAGATGGATATTGCCCTTCACCATTTCACTGTTATAAAGATCTAAGGAATGGAAACGAGGGCTGCTGCACTGACTCGAGTTGCACTGTGTATCTTAGTGGCTCAGCAACTGTCACAGTGACAGCATCGACTGCACGAGCCACCTCGACTGTGCAGCAAGCTACCACAATTACACAAAAAACAACTACTACTGATGCGATAACGAATACAAGAGTGGCGACAACCGACTATGTTGGCACGACGCAGCAATACAGACTGACCGTCTACTACACCACCATCTACTGGTACGTCTTCTACCGCAACGCACTCAATTACCTTTTCAATTCCCTAACTTGTACAGGTCCTATTGGTATTATTTCTACACAGTTTACCGCATCCAGTCAACAATCACAACCCGTACAAGCACAACAGTTTACGAAACGACAACCCTCACCTGCTCCGCTTCAAACACGTACGATGCAGGATCTATCTTCTCGCGCTCTCGAACTAACCTGCCAACGCCCACGAATGCCGGTGTCACAATTCCGCCAACACCTACAGTTGGTGCCATTCTCATAGGATCGTGCACGCGAATGACGTGGGCGGGGTCGGTGACGAGTGATTGTGAAACGGAGCTAGCGAGAAGCACGACTTCTAGCACTGGAGTGGGTGGCGGGAGTAGTGATGGGAACAGTGATGGGAGCAGCGATGGCAGCAGCGGAGGCCGTCGCGGAGGAGGTACAAGTAATGCGAATGGCTCTTATTTAGGGTCTTGGGTACTGATAGCATCAGCGGTCGTCAGTGCAGTACTGATGATTGTCCTGTGAGACACTAGGCAAGGTGGCAATTACATACATTAATAATCAAAGTTTCACGCATCTAATATTATCCTCTTTAGCCCAGTATCCAGCTGGATAATTTGGTCCAAAACCCCTTGTTCGGTGTTTCATCCTCTTCAGAATACATCTCATCAACTTCCTTCCTCCCCGACACCAAATCTACTTCTTCTGGCTTCACAAATGGAGATCGAGTAACCAGCTTATGTCCGACATATAACACTGCAAACAATATCACACTGACGTATGCCACGAAGAAATCTGACGTGTTCCATGGAATAAAGCTCGTAAACCCCTGGGTTAGAATGATCAGGACATTGAAAAAGATGCCATACCAGCTGAACCATGGCTGCCACATTGCTTTGTAGGGCAACGAGTCTCTCGAGATACCCTGGGCGCGAAGAGCGCGCATGAAAGCGATATGTGAGATGCCGATACATGTCCAGGAGATGAAGCCGGCTACGCCGGAAATGTTAATAAACCACTCAAACACCTGAGATCCACTGGCTGATTCGTTCATGAAGCCGAGAAGACCAAATGCTGCGGTGAATGCAACGGCAACGTACGGCACACCAGAATTAGTAGTCCTTGCTAGAAGTTTTGGTCCAAGACCTTCCTGGGCGAGACCGACGAGGATGCGGGAGCCTGAGTAGACGTTCGAGTTTGCGGCGGAGAGGACGACGCAGAGGAGAACTGCATTGATGAGACCGGGCAAAGTTTTGACTCCTGCTAGTTGAGCGGCAATGACGAATGGTGAAGCGGAAGCGTCGGTGGCTCCAGAGAGGAGATTTTCGTTCGTATACGGGACCAGTAGACCGATCATGAAAATGGATAGGACAAAGAAGATTAAGATGCGCCAGAAGGTCTTTCGGATGGCAGCTGGAACGGTCTTTCGAGGATTGCTTGTTTCACCAGCTGCAATGCCAACGAGTTCTGTCCTATGCAGGCTGTCAGTATGGATGTCATGTTTCAACTCGAAATGTAACAAGCGTACCCTTGGTATGAAAAGCCAGCTTGAATCAGTACTGCCCAAAATCCAACAAATTTCGCAAGCGATTCGTTGTTTTCGATGAGGTAAGGAGCAAAGGCGCCTGGACTCTTCCAAGTGTCAAAACCCAAGTATCCGTGCTGTCCAGCCCCAGCATCAATACAAATAGCAAAGATGATGAAACCAATGACGGTTAGAACCTTGATGCTGGCGAACCAGAACTCGATTTCGCCGTAAAAGGATACAGGCAAGAAGTTGACCGAGGTAATGACTGCCCAAAAGACACCAATGAAGATGCCGATATTCAAGTCTTGCCTCCAATATTGAATGATAAGTCCACTTGCTGTAAGCTCAAGAGCGAAAGTGATAGCCCAGGAGAACCAGTAAATCCACCCCATGGCAAAACCCAAGCTGTGATCGACAAATCGACTAGCGTAGACGGTAAAGGCACCGGAGACAGGAATGTAGGTAGCCATCTCTCCCAGTGCGACCATGACGCTGTAAACGAGGGTTCCGACAAAGGCATACGCAATAAGCGCTCCAGCAGGACCAGCGTTCGCAATTGCACCACCTGAACCGATGAAGAGACCTGTTCCAATTGTTCCGCCAATCGCGATCATCTGAAGGTGCCGGGACTGCAATTTTCTCTTCAGATGCGTCGTTGTTCCATGCTGGACAGACTGCTTCTCAGCATCGTCACCCGAAACAGAGGAGGATTTTGAAACAGTATCCTTGGTTCCTAGGAAGGTGGTAGGCTTCTGGACCTCGCCGATGTTTTCCAGTTTTTCCATGTTTGAGAGACTTGGCAATCAGATATAGAATCAAATGGTTGCGAACTCAAAAATCAAAAGCACAATCAATCGTCGACGGTGGGGTTGAAAGGGCACTGACCTCCTACGGCAGACGCCACAGGAGATAAATAATCGAATTCACATTTCAGGTATGGGTCCATGATGAGAATTTTCCAGATACCGTTGCTCAGGTACGGTTGCAATCCGAAAATTTAACGAAGCTTGCAAAAGTGCCTCAGGTTGATAAGCGGAGGTTGATCGGAGCTTTCAAAAATTTGCTTGGTGGCGGCAAATCGAACTATCGCACTCTGCCGGTTTGGCACTAGGATTACATCACGTGAACCAAGTGTCGTGTGCTCATCGTTTACTGTCTTTTGTCCTGCTTTGAGCAGTGATTTGTCGGTTTTGCCTCAGTATCTAGGCACACCTTATCACCCGAATGCAGAATGTAAGAAGTGGAAACCCAGGAGATGTTCGGCCTCGCAAATATTTAATTCATTTTGTCCTACCTGTTGAGCTTCTCTTGCCCATCGGACTATGCATTGTGGCTTTTCCTCTAAACCGAAACTAAGACTCCCGGCTTCAAAAGTGCCCACTGCAGAAGCAGTGTTTTCCTCTCGCTTATTGAACGCCCCCAAGTACCTACCGCTCGCTTTTGAATGTTGAATCAACATGCATACATAGTTCGTATAACAAGTCAAGACACACACTCTCTCTCTACACCGGCAGTGGGAAAGATGAAGCCCATTGCGCAATTTCCTTCCTGAGATCCAAAATCTCCTGTACCTGCTCACTCGCAACTTTGGCCTTGAAATCCTTCAACTTGTTGGCTTCCTTGGGCAGCTCAGACTGTACCTTCTTGCACAGCTCAATGCTCTGTACAACATACCTCGCCACCTTTTTGAAATCTTCCTCTCCGAAACCTCGTGTCGTCATAGCCGGCGCGCCAATTCTAATTCCGCATGGTGTAAGGGCAGACTTATCGCCTGGAATCGAGTTCTTGTTACAAGCGATGTTGATCTGCTCGAGAACAGCTTCAACACGTGCACCATCAAGAGCTCGAGGTCGGAGGTCGAGGAGGACCATGTGGGAGTCTGTACCATCAGAGACGAGTTTAATATCCAGCTTCTTGAACTCTTCTTCAAGGGCTTTTGCGTTTTTGATGACTTGTTCTTGGTACGCCTTGAAATCTGGTGTCGCTGCTTGTTTGAGCGCGACTGCAAGGGCTGTGATTGTGTGGTTGTGTGGGCCACCTTGGTGGCCAGGGAAGACAGAAAAGTTGATTGGACCCTCAAGATCGTATAGCACCTGCTTGCCGGCCTTCGTGTCGGTGGAGCGAACACCCTTACGGAAGAAGATCATGGCGCCTCGAGGGCCGCGGAGAGACTTGTGGGTTGTGGTTGTGACAACGTCGGCGTGCTCGAAGGGAGAAGGAATGACGCCAGCGGCAATCAGGCCAGAGATGTGAGCCATGTCCACAACGAGATAGGCACCGACTTTGTCGGCAATGGAGCGCATGCGGGCGTAGTCAATAAGGCGGCAGTAAGCGGACGTTCCAGCAACCAAGCACTTCGGTCGGTACATGAGAGCATTCTCTTCAAGTCGGTCGTAGTCAATGATGCCAGTATCAAGATTGACGCGGTAAGGGAAGGTCTCGAAGTAGGTTGAGACTGCAGAGATCCTGCACAGTGGTTAGATGACATTGTAGATGAATTTGTGTGAACTTACTTCTTCTGCGGCGTCTGGTAGCCGTGGCTCAAGTGGCCACCGTGAGGAAGGTCAAGGCCCATGAGACGATCATGAGGCCTCATCAGGGCTTGATAGACTTGAAGGTTGGCAGGACTGCCACTCAAGCACTGTACATTGACGCCCCATTTCTCCGAGTCGAGATTGAATGCCGCTAATGCTCGTGATTGGCAGAGAAGCTCAATGGCATCGATATGTTGGTTTCCTCCGTAGTATCTTGCTCCGGGGTATCCTTCAGAGTACTTGTTTGACATGGGTGAGCCAAGAGCATCGAAGACGGCACGGGAAGTAAAGTTCTCGGATGCAATGAGCACAATCGACTCGCGTTGTCGCTGAATCTCCTTCTTCTGTGTCTTGTCTTAGCACAGATTCCACCTCTTCATGGGAGATTTCGTTACCATTATTTCAGCAACTTCAGGATCGAGTTCGGGGAGGTGTTGCTCCATGAGCTACAGCGCCGTCAGTGAGGTTGGAGTCATGGTCCTGCGTTGCTTTGACAAACCTCTTGGTGAGTGTTCGAGAGCGCATAGCTCTTCGTCGGCATTGAACCCATATTGTCGACCTAGATGCTGTACTCTTGTGGTGGTTCCGAGAGAAAATGTCTCTTCTCAAAACGCAAAAAGAGGTCTTGTAAAGGTCTTCTAAGACAGCAAAATATTACCGCATTCTGCAGTTCAATCCACTGGAGACTTTTTTTTTTCGTGCCCCGCGCACGAAGCACATGCGGAACCAAGATCGCGGCTAGAATGCCCCATTCGTCAAATCTTGCCAAATGGAATCGGGCGTGCGAAGTGCAATAATGGCAGTTTTTTGCGCTCGGCCACTGTAGTGGCTGTCGTCAAAGTGCCCCTTATTTTGCTTCCTGTGATTTGGAACGAAATGACATTGCTTTCTCATCGATGTTGTCTCAAGTTTGCTTCTTCTTCGTTGACCGCCACTCGATCAACCCAGATCCAAGAATCATCAAAATAGTCAAAGCAAGAGGAATGTACAGAGTCTGCACAGTGGCCGTGTTGTATCCAACAAGCACTGACTTCAGCTTGTCTTCTCCTATCGCACCTCGGATGTCTGACAGACCAGCATGCTCAATGTTCGTGATGTTCATTCCTGGAACAGCCATGCCAACCTCGGCTTCAAGTCGATTTTGGAAAAGCACGGCCGCTGTAGAAACAAAAAGTGCCGAACCCATTCCACCACCAAAACCAAGAATCGAGCCACCGATCGCGACATCTTTCGTTTTGAGAATGGTACTGATGGCAATGAATGGTGCTCCCATGCTGAGACCGAGACTGAATCCGAGCATACCGAGTAATGCAGCAGCTTTCGCAAGTTGGGAATCGAGGTTCAACGTCGTCAGCAGTCCACTCGCAATAGGTGCTAAAACGGTCGTAGCAATCATGAAAGGGGCATAGTATCCCAGTTTAGTCATGCCTATGCCGCCAACCAAAGATGAGACTGCCAGCCCTACAATCATCGGGACACTCAACAGTCCTGATTTAGCTGGTGACAATCCTCGCACACCTTGAAAGTAGATCATCAGATAGGCCTCAGTCACCGCTAGAGACCCGTCAAAGCATGCTGTGAACCACGCGCCAGCCAGGACACTTCGTTGTCTGATTATCCTAGGAGGCAGTGTAGCTCTCTCTTGCAGTCGGTACTGCAGATATCCAAAGCCTCCAAGCAGCACTCCAGCCAGCACCAGAAGTGCAACAATTCTCGCATCAGACCATCCATACCGTGTTCCGCCCCACTGCAGCGCAATGAACAAACAAGTCAGAGCAGGTACGCATATCAACGTCCCAACCGCATCAAGCCTCTTGACCTTCTCTCGAAATGGCAACTTAAACTCCGGACCAAGATCGGGATTTTGCATTGCGTAAGCAGTGAATGCTAGTGCAACAGCGTTTAATGGAATATTGATCCCGAAACACGCCCGCCAGCTGAATCTTTGGATTAGTCCACCACCAACAATAGGTGCCGCAACCATTGCGCAACTCTGCACAAAATTGATCATCCCAACCCAGAATGGTCGCTTATGCAAAGGAAAACTGGTATTGAACTGCGTCATAGTCCCCCCGGACTGCCATGCCGCACCGAGACCTGCCAGCGCCCGTCCGCAAATAAACATCTTCGACGTTTTTGCAAATGTACACACAACCGACCCTAACCAGAAGACCACGATCGACATCATATAGGTGCGCTTGATATCAAAAACGGAATAAACCTTTCCAAAGAAGAACACGCAGGCTGACCCTACCAGACCGTAGGCTGCATTGTACCATCCAATATCAGCGACAGTCTTAAACTCATTCGTGAGACTGGGTACTGTGACAGCGACAATCGTAAGATCGAGGCCGCGAAGAAAGCTGCACATCATGATCGAGGCCAAGTTGAGCCATAACTTGGACCCTGTAGGATATTTGGTTTCATCTTCTTCTGTACTTGGTTCTCGAATTTCAAGTTGTTCTTGTGGTTGGCTGGTGGCGGGCTGCTCATCTTCACCAAGTGCTGATGTTGTTGCTATTTCAGCATTCTTTGATGGAATGATCTCAGCTTCTGTCATGATGACCTCTCTACGGCACGTCTCAGTGCCTTTCCTATGCGTAAAGGATGATCCCTTCTGTGAGAGTTTGTCAATAGACTTGGCTACCTAACAAACGTGCTCTTATCCAGAAAAACCTCTACTCTTGCTACATTGCAATACCAAAAGCTTGAGGAACTCTATCGTGCCATCATTTTGAGGTTCGTGAGCTGATATGATCGACAGTAAGTCGGCCAATCGAGCGATACCTAAAACCTGGAGCCTGGAGCTTGCAGCCTAAGTCACACTAGGTGTCCGATCTACACTGAGAGAGCTATACGTAGCGCTGGTCGTAAAACCGTCATATTGATATCGGCAGGGTACTACAGCACACTTCTTCCACAGGAATTGTGGTAGGACCTCCTTCTTGGTCCATTTTATCACGATAGTCATATTTACTGCGGAATAAATGCCCGAGTCATACAACTAACATGGCTTGCAAGTTGGCTGTCTCTTCATTTAATTGCGATGCTGGGTATCTTATGCTCGCTGGAAAATGAAAACCTGTGACCTTGTAGCCTCTAAATAACAATTTTAGTCGGAACAGTTGTTTTGAAAGCTACCATAAAGCTCCAAACAGTGCTTATAGGATTCCGAGAGCTGCAAAACTTCTGACAACATCTTGGTCTACGCTATCTATAATCCACTGTTGCTCAAAAGCCTGCTGTCCGCCACAAGCCTCGATAGTTTGCTTTAATCCTTCAGTCACAAATTCTTTAGCATTCATGACGTACACAGGGTCCCAATTTGCTACTTGTCGTTTCCTCACGTCTTCCGGGCTGTCGCTATCAGGCCAATCTGGAAGCATCTCACCAGGTGGTGCAGGACTGAACAAGTAGTCGCCTCGATTCTCCTCTGCCGCTCCGTCCGCCAATTCGATTAGAACGTCGGTGTAAATGCTAAAGAGCGACTGAAGAGATGAGAGAAGAGCTCTAGGTGGGGGTGATGTAGAAAGAAGTGCTGTGAGGGCTAGTACCTGAGTCTTGCGGCGAAGAGTATCGGGTGTCGAATCGTACTGGTGAAACCATTCTGTCAGCAGCCAAGGTAGTGTTTCAGGTTCGTTGTTGATGACTATCGTATTAATGGCGGCAAGAAAAACTTTAGGTTCTGCAAGGACCAAGTAACTGAGCAATGTGAATAACGAGGCTTCACCTCTGCCAATGACGTCTGGAGGCCGCCGGCTCGGTCGTGGATCCTGGTGGTAAGAATATGCTTCATAGAGTAGAGACAAGAGTGATTGCAAGTAGCCGGTACTGAGCGTTGTAGAGACGAAATGCTGTAAAGCAGCAGGCTTAGTATCAGAGTTGAAATACGACGGTATCGATAAAATTTGTATCACCGTTTGTAGAACATGCGGCGAGAGGCTAGCGTCTCGAGCTCGTGAGGAGTTAAGCAAGGAGAGCATTTCTTGTTGTGATTGTAGCAGTGGAGTCAGAATTTGAGCATCCAAAGTGATGGAAGGTGACAACAAAGTGTATGATTCCAGGATCTCAAAGCATTGTCGCAGATGCTCAGAACCAAGCTCGAGAAGTGGCAAAAGCGACTTCACTAGAGCGACAAGCTGTCCCGGTATAGTCTCTGACGGCGTTTGCTGCAAAAGTGCCTGCCACAATTCCAGTGCCTCTTCTAGCAAATAGACCCTTGTTTCTGACTCTGGTTGAATTGAGTCATGTATGAGTGGATAGATTGGCTCGTGAAAGGACAGCCCTTGCTTTCCAAGGCTGGTGACAATAGCAGTAATCATGGTAAGGATTGCTTGCTTCATGAGATGCTCGTCACCACTTTCAGCCCAAAGTGCTGGGAGTATTGACATAATTCCTTTCGCATATGGTTCAATTTGGCCTTCTAGTCTGGTAACCGCAACTCGAACAGTCTCAAGAAGCGCCATTTTTGTCTCTGATAGCTCAGTACCTTGAATAAGTCCCATCAGGTTCTCCAGCACTGGCGTCGCATATGGCTGAAAGTCTTTGTACGAAAACTCGAATGGTTCAAGGACTAGCCTGAGCTGTCGGCCTGCCGTAACTCGGACCACGTGATCATTGAGCTTGTCCATCGGTGACAGAAGATGTGCAAATATTTGATATACAGCAACGCGGTCGAGCTGCTCTGACTTGATTGGTACCCATTGCCCGAGCAGGATTGCAGTCCTCCGGCGAAGCAGATTATAGTTCGGCTGATCCATCTGAACTTCCGGAACTAGTGTATTCCGCATGAAGCTGTTGAAGTCAAAGACGTCCTCAATGCAAGCGGCTGAAATTGCAATTGCAGAGTATAGGCTGTCTTTCAGCAGAACATCGTGGTTTTCGACCTTCGCATACTGCTGAAAGACTTCCAGTAATCGAGGTACAAGAAGCTGCTTGAAGTTAATGACCAGGTCCAGAAACAGCTTCTCGGCACACGATCGGATCGAAAATTCCCACGCATCCGCAATCTCTTCCTCCCGTCTTTCCCATTCGTCTGGTTCTTCTTCCCAGTCTCGTAAGTCGGCCGGTCGAAGCACAAAGTGTTGTGTCACCAGTATCTCCATTAGTTGCATGACAAACTCATTGGTGAAGACTTGAGACTTAATCTGATCAACAGCAAGTTTTCGGTCTTCCTTGTCTTCAGGGTATTGATACTTGAAAGTGTGTATCGGGTTGAACACCATTTTGACACATGCTCGGAAGAGCAGAAGCGCCTTCAAAGCCAGTTTCTCAATGGGAGATTTCTCGTCACTGGCGTCTCCATTGCGATAAACCGACCAATCAAGGCCTGAAGACAAAGCTTCTTTTGCATTGTTACTATTAACGACATTCCATGAGCGTTTTAAGATTTCCATACTGCCTAGCAGAACAAAAGACGCAGGATGTTGTGTTGACATCTCGAGCCACAGCTTGCATATTTGCATCAAGTGCTTGGGTATCAAAGCGTTTATTTGTGGTGAAGTCCAGATGGAATAGAAGTGGTCGCAATGCTGTTGTACAAGATCCCACAACTCTTTCACGCTTGCTTCTCGATGCGGGTGCTCGAACCCCAGAACAAGAAGTCGCCGTAAAGTCTTGAGTGCCAAGTGACTATTGAGCATTGCTTGTTCATTCACCGAAGTTGTCCATTTCTGTACAAGCTTGATGTAGAGCTGGCCTAGGACGTGGAGCAGTTCAGGGGCAACGGATTGCAAGCTCTTCTTGGTGCGTACCAGTTTTCCGGAGGCCAGCTCTTTGATAATTTGAAGTGTTATATTGAGCACGTTGAATATGTATTCTGGTATTGCATCATCGTTCGCAGTACTTCGTAAGTGGTGTATCAGAACAGAAATGACATCTGGCCAGTCATGAGGAAAGTCAAACCGGACAATCTTGGCCAACATCAAAGCATTTTGCAGTGCTAGATGTCTCTTTGGCTCCCGCACTCCTACCTCGATAGCCTGAGACCTGATTTTCTCCTTCTCACTTTTCTGCACTGGATGCGTGGATGTCTTACGCCAATGTTTATCAATGCCATTCTTCAACTGAATGATGGCTTGTAGTCGGACTCCGTCGTCCAGGCTGAAATCAGAGTAAACATCCTGAAGCAGCGAGTAGTATCCAGGAGTCCTCTCCCAATTCTGAAGCTGTTTTGTGGAAACTTGTAGTGACTGTTGGGTGGCTGCCGGACCAGATGTCTTGACCAGAGTCTGGAAGATATCTTGGACAGACAGCGGCACAGTCTCACCTTCCGCCTCTATTGAGAATGACGGCATGCCGTTTTCATAGTTGAGGTTCGAGAAACTATTTTGTCTGATAGATTTCAAGACATCCGTTCAACAAGCATGAATCTCGGTGGATGCCTTGATTGCCTGAAAAGATTCAGACACGTCGGCTCAATTCCGGTAGCTTTCACGTTAGCGCGCTTTAAGCCGCGGCCTTGCGTCCCTCGGCTGCATCTTGCATCTAGCCCATTTACTTCTCTTCCATGCTCCCTTGTCTGGGACACCCGACGATGATACCGTGATGTCCTCCGCAGGCAGCTTTGCCGCAGCCCAAGAACGAATCCTCGCAAGACAAGAGGCACGTCGACAGGAAGCCCAGACGGCATACGCGGCGCAACAACAAGCCCTTCGATCTTCAACCCTCGGCCGGCTCCCATATCCATTCAACCGCGCGGCCAGCCCTCTCACCTCCTTCTGGCACACCCTTCTCAACTCAGAAGGCACCAAATCTGCCGTTCGCGTCGGACAAGTCGATGCCGAACTCCTTGATGAAGAACTTCTTGTTCTGCTGAAATCACAAATTGGTGATGCACTTAAATACTTCAACCCACACATCCAAGACGACTATTCGCATGAGATTCTGCTCGCCCTTCGTGCCATTCTGTTCAAACTCTCTATTTGGGACAACAATGCTTCCTACGGAGCAGCCCTTCAAGGCTTGCGCTACACCGATGCCCGTCAAACCTCTAAAAGCAACAACCTCACGATAGCTAAGCCTACAGTGATACAAAAATCGCTCTATGGTCTCATCACGGTCCTAGGACGATATGGCTGGGACAAATACTCAGATTATTTAGTGGACGCCGAGTCCTCGTACACCGGTCCGACACCCGCCCTCCGCACCCTTTCGTCCGTAACCGCACGCCTTTCCACCTTCCACAACATCGCCTCCCTCACCTCCTTCCTCATCTTTCTTACCAACGGCCGCTATCGAACTTTGACTGATCGCCTTCTGCGCCTGCGGCTTATCAGTCCCAACGCCCAAACTCACCGTGAAGTCTCTTTCGAGTACCTGAACCGCCAACTCGTGTGGCACGCCTTCACTGAATTTCTCCTCTTCCTGCTTCCTCTCGTCGGAATCTCGAGGTGGCGCAGATGGGTGTCTCGCGCATGGCGCAATACTAAGCGCGCGTTATCCGCCGATACATCTGAAGACAACAGCTTAAAAGAGAAGAGAGGCCCGCTGGCGTTTCTCCCTGAACGTACATGTGCAATATGCTACCAAGATCAGAACCCGACGTCAACATCCGAAGCGGAGGTGCTTGGCGCAAATACAGGTGCAGGAGGAGGGATAATTGGGAGTGCGGCCACAGATGTGGTAAATCCTTACGAAACGATACCGTGTCAGTGTATATACTGCTTTGTGTGCATAGCGAGCAAAATTGAAGGCGAAGAGGGTGGTGGTTGGACGTGTTTGAGGTGTGGAGAGACGGTATATCGATGTCGACCTTGGAGAGGTGATGTACTTGTGGAGAGACCGAAGGATCAACCCAGCGGCAATAAGAAGAGTGTTGGGTTCGTTGACGATGCGGACATCGAAGTTAGTGATGCAGGAGATAGTAATGGGGAGGAAGAGCACGAAAACCACGCTGAGCCTATTGAGCTGGACTCAGAGCTTGGATCGAGTCAATGGCAACTCGAGAGTGACAGGAGTAGGGAATTCATGACTTGATGATGATTGGTTCTCCTCGATTTATTACGATCTGACCTACTCCTCCGTTCATCGGTTATCCACCTGCAGGGCGGGCTTCCGTGGCTGTTTTGAATCTTGGCAAGTAAATATGCCTAGGAGTTCAGTAGTTGTTCTTGCTTGTTAGACTGACCCCACCTTTTGTACCCTGTAAGGAAATCAATACGATCGATAATGTAGATAGCCTCAAACTCAACCAATGCTAGGTTGGAGTGGAATGACTGCTAATGCCTCAGGCTCAAATCTTCCAGCACACACCATTACGAAATCCCGACCATGAATTCCGTGTTGTTGAGATCGTTGAGGCACAGCACGATAGTGATACTCAATGCAATGTGTTAACGATTCCTTTGGCATCAGTGAAACACCATTACAAAGCTTTGTCATACCTCTGGGGACCCGAGACACCCAACTACACAATTCAGCTCGATGGAAAGCCGTTCACAGTCAGGGAGAACCTATGGCGTTTCCTACACCAAGCCCAGGTCAGGTTCTGCAACGAGCCAATTTTCATCGATGCTATTTGTATCGACCAAAAGAACATTCATGAACGCAACAAGCAGGTGCAATTGATGGGGAAAATCTACACTCATGCTGATCTTGTTCTGTCTTGGCTAGGCGAAGGCGATGAAGACGTTGATGCAGCCTTACCCTTGATCAAGGACATTGCGGGTATGTCAACCCATAATTTAAAGCATTTCTACGACGGATACCAACGTCGTGAACGTCAAGCGGTCTGGAAAAGCGTCTATGTACTCAAGGACCTGCGGTACTGGATGCGTGTCTGGATAGTTCAGGAGGTCTTGAAACCGAGATTGATCTTACTACTCTATGGGAAACACGAAATGCATTGGAAAGTTCTTCAGACGTTTTTCTCGAGAGTTCATGAGACCGATCCATGCCCTGCGCCGCTTCCTGAAGAATTGTTTTCCAGCAGAATTGCGCGCTTCGTGCAGAGCAGAGACGTTCCTATTCAAAACGGACACTCACTTGGTACGATGTGGGATGTTCTTATGACCTACGGAACAAGCTTATGTAGCGAAAAGCGCGACCACGTATTTGCATTACTGTCTCTGGGTGCAGGAGGAGATCAACTCAAGGTTGACTATGGCATTTCCATGCCTGATCTGTTCATGGAGACGCTAAGATTGTGGGGAGCAAGTAATGGCGTCAATGTCTTGATTCTGGCACGACAACTAGTTCACAGACTTCTACCTCACGACCTCACTATCAATGAAACAGCATCTGAGACGTTCACGCTCAAACTAGTGGAGGTCAACAGAAGCTCAGGCCACGACCTGTGTACAGAAGCATCGGTCTGCAACACGAGGGACTTTTCAATTACGTACACGTCTGCACCAGGTAATCAAGACGGAAAGGCTTACACAGATGTTCAGATTGCCGGAGCTCATTTCACTGCTTCTGCAAGACTAATCCAGCTTGGCGAGATCAAATTCTCAAAACTCGAATGTACAGACAAGATCTTACAAATAGGAGACACGTGCATGTTCCTAGTCGCTCGGCAAGATGCTGGAGAATGGAGAGTCACAGGCCGTCTGGTCGTAGTCGTGACGAAGTAGGTGGTGAGCCACAAATTACTACATTTTGGAGGCCCTGGCTCTCGATGCAACCAAAGGGCATAGTTGACTGTGGACGTGGACTCTACCAGATGGGCTTCAACGCATATGCACTAAGGAGATTCCTTAATATCGTGGGTTACAGTAAACAGGATATATCAGTCAAGAATCATCTCAGCACACTGAGCAAGAATGTTGAGACTCTTCACTGGGAGGATGAGCCTACTGCGACTTACACCCTTGGGTATGTTGACCAGGTCCAAGCTCTATACCGCTCCGAGTCCGCACCTCATTTCCAGTCACAAGTTACACTCAGCATCTCACAAATATATCAAATCCTACAGTCTTCCAGGATGGATCTGACGGTGGAGACGTTGCCATCATTCACGCCTATGCCTCTTGGAAAGATCTGATCGGAAGGAAGTAGTTGTGTCTTTCGAGCATCACATCCCCAAAACAGTGTTGAATTTATGCGATGGCTAATGTTTGCAAGTGAGAGTCACAATTGGTCGCCGACATGCTACACAGTCTCAAGCTACTGATAGCAAATCGCATCGCCTGATGGTGAATTGTTTACTATACGCTTTGAGAGGCCGATGATGATTATTGAGTTAGATACGATATATCTGCTATGGATGTTTTTACCAAAAAACATCAGTAATCATCAGCTTGCATGTAGTTTCTTGGTTGGAATGGCCAGTCAATCAGGTCAGGTTCGTCAGAAGAAACATGAAACTCACCGTATTACCAAAGAACTCGGGCAATGACAGAGAAAGAGTGTGTGTAATTACAGTAAACACGAAAAGGGTATAACATTCTTGCATGACATCGACCTTCGTGTTATTAATTTCACTGATTCTTCCAAGAAAGTATTCGTTTGAGCTTCACTAAAAAGAACAAGTCCACAAAGACAACCGCTCGCAACACACAAACTGGACTCAGCTTCGATACCACAATCCTTGTCAGAACGCTTTCCCAATCACATAGATTGCAAGCTCAAGCAAGCACTAACTCATATGAGCATCACCAACAACCATAACGTTCAAAGACGAACGAAATGTACTTCCTCAAGAACATGGATGACGCAACAAGCTCCCAGCATCAAGGGCTTCTGACTGCCACCAGCGCTGACCCAACTCGATCACTGCATTTCAGCTAAGCTGTGCATATGGAACTTTCCTTGAGATAACCCAGATCCTAAGAGATTTGCGCGAGGAAGCTACCGAAAAGCAGATCATAGCTAAAAAGGCAGATAACACTTTCAGACAAGTGACCAGAAAAGCAGAACGAATACGAAATGGCACTGATAACCTTAACAGGCTCGGAAGAGAAGGAGGAAGCTGCAGACGACCACTGTGAGGAGGCACTTGCCTGCACTCCAGAGGAGACGCCAAAGATGTACATGCCTGTGGGTACTCATAAGGAGACATGTACAGCAGGAACTATCAATGATACCCACGAAAGACCTTCGGTAATCGACTTTCAAAACATCCAGAGGAGCATCCGAAAAGTTCAGGAAATCGCGCAGGAATGGATTGGTGCTTACGAGAGTGGTTTCAAACCCTCCGCTACCAATTCCACAGTGACGCGGAGCAACGGCGCTAGCAGCAAAGTCACAGCACTACTGCTCGGCGACAAATGCCATGTCAAGCAATTTTTGAGTGTGGTCAGGATGGTACAGTATCAAGCGTACTTACTCACACCATCGTGGATGAGGATAATGGTGTGGCCTGCCCGGAACAGAAAGCGCAATGAAGAGTGTGATCAGGATGAGTTGCTCGATGGATTCGATGTCTTAGGTTTCGCGGAGTTTGAGGATTGTGGGTATTTTGGACAGGATCTAAGAGACGATCGAATACTTGTTGGTGGTATGGAGGGGTTGGCTTTGTTAACGGAGGATGGTGAAGCTAGAGAAGAGAACGACAGAGTGGTTGCAGAGGGAATGGAGTGCTTTGAATTGCTGATAGGAGAGGAATGAGTGCCGAATTTTCTGCCGAATGAAATCATTCATCTCAAGTCAAGGGTTGATGGGAGATTGCTGAAGTCCATCAAACACTGAAGGTCTTTATAGTGGACCTGGCATTGAACAAGCTAATGTCAACGAAAACGGCCGCCAAGGCCTTAGCACATCAATTACTTATTGCCAAAAGGTTAGCATGAGGCTTTCTTTGCGATATCTGGATCACAGGCAGCATTATCGTCGCATTGTCCCTAAACAACATTCTTTTCCAGACACGCGACAACCTTGAACATCTTGCAGTGAGGAGGTGGAAGGACAATGGAAAGACTGATGCCAAGATCCTGAAGCTATGTAACAACTGATCCATACAACTTCTAACGGCTTCGCTAGGCAGGGACCACGGAGCTGATGAAATCGAACTGCATAGGTCCGGCTTGAAGAGTGAAGTCTGACTTCTAAGCGCAAACGCTCAAACCTTCTCGATGTTCTCCGTAGTGCCAGTGGTAGGCTTGTCTTGCCCAGCGGCAGTCCCTCGTCTCGACATTGCCTCAGCAATGCTTCCCACCCTCTGTGACTGAACATCCTCCACCGTATACTTTTTCTCCCTGGCTTCCTCCACAAGCTTATCAAGTCTTGAGCCACCTGGCTTAGTATGCCAAGGCCGTGGTCCATCGTGGCTAAACATCTCCTCGATCTCTTCAAGGGATTTGTTGCAGGTCTCAGGATATGTGAAGAAAAATTGGATGGCGGCGAGGACGCACATGGCCCCAAAGACGATAAACATGCCGTATTTGATGTTTTGGAAGCCGGGTGGAATGTAGAGGCCTAGGGCGAAGTTGAAAAGCCAATTACCCTGCATACACATTAGTTGAAGAATGGAACATAGCGAAAATGAAAAAACTTACAAGTGATGCAATACCCATGCCAGTAGCTCTTGTCTCAAGTGACCATACCTCAGCAGCATAGATCCAAGCCACAGGAGCCAGGGTCAGGGCGTAGATGACGATGAGGAGGTAGCAGAACGCAATGACTGCATTAGCCTTGGAGCCAGTGAGTCTAATAGGGATGTTTGGATTGCCGCCAACACCACCGGGCACGTTCTCGCCAGCTGAAAGAAGGCCACCAACGACAAAGTGGCAGGCGCCCATAGCTAGAGCACCGTAGATCAAGAGAGGTCGCCGACCAGTCTTGTCGATGTAGAAGAACATGATTGTTGTGAAGACGATGAAGAGGGCGTACTGAACACCGGAGGCGATGAGGTTGATGTTGCCTGAAAGACCGGCCATTGAGAAGATGTAGACAACGTAGTAGGTCATGACATTAGCGCCTTTTGAACAATGATTAGTATCGTGTTTCCTTCAGGCGATATTACTATTGGATCATCCTTACCTGAATTCTGCTGCCACATTTGTACAGTGAAACCAGCAAGTGTTCTCTTCCACATGCCGTTGTACACAAATTTGCGCCAACCTTGAGCCGCTTGTCGTTCAAGAGCCAGAGTCTGAGTAATATCCTCCCATTCTGCAACCACACGTGGATTGGTTCGGTCACCTTTAGCTTGAATCTGAGCAAGAATTTCGATTGCTTCATCGACTCGGTCGACCTTTGCAAGCCACCGAGGAGATCGAGGGAGGAATGGCAGGCCAATCATGAGGAAGACACAAGGAACGAACTGAATGCCCCAGGCTGTTCGGAAGGATGCTGGTCCAGGAATGAAAGTACAACCATAACCAATGAAGTACATGATGAGGATACCCCATTCTGTGGGCGTTTGTTAGTCGATCGACATATGCTAGATGGAAGATGAAGAGGCTTACCAATGGCTAGTTGCTGGATAATGACGAGAGATCCACGTTTTTCCTTCCTGGCGATTTCTGCCAGGTAGACAGGTACCTGGGAGCTGGTGATTCCGACACAAATACCGTTGATGACACGACCAGCGATCAGAGATCCAATACCATTTGTTCCGGTTTGCACCGCCGTTCCGATCAGCCAGAATATGCAGGCAACGAAGATAGAATCACGTCGACCAATCTTATTAGAAACTGGACCAGCGATTATCGATCCAACCACTGAACCAGCAGCGAGAGCCGAACCGATCGCACCTTGTGTAACACCGGAGGGTGTGTTGAAGAAGTCGTTGTATTGTTTGGTCAAAATGATGGCCGACATGGAGGAAATGTCAAAACCGAACAGCATGCCACCCACTGTTGCAACAAAGGCAACGAAGTAGGTGTTGTACACCTTTGGGAAGTGAAGTAGACCCATCTTGCTTGCTCACGCTGAAGCTGTTGTCTAGAGGTCAAGGGATGGAGGAATCGACAAGAAACAGCTCGTCACGACCTCCATGGCGGCACATAAACCTTTATACTGAGCTTCACATGATCGATCGTAACCAGCGAATCCATGTCGTTGGAAATGCTTTCTACCCCGGAGTCGAAGCATGGTTTGGGTGGAGCCTCCAAGTTGATCAGTACATAAGTGCAGTGTGGAGAAAATAGGCTAAATGTTGTCAAAGATAGAGAGCAGCATCGGAACCCCTCCGGGGTTGTTTCGTCGAACAGGAATGTGTTTTGCTGATAATCATACAGAGAAACAGCGGAGGTCAACTCAGATGGCGTCACGTCTGATGTGGTAAGGGCAGCATCTATTTGTCGATCCATGCATGGTTATTGGGTAGTCTTCTTTGTGAGTGGTCAGAACAATAGCGCGCCGAATGATGGATGCTTCCTTGCGTTGCACGAGCTAGCAATTTGTTCGAGAAAGCTTCTACAATAGGCTATGATTAGAAAGTTCCGTGATCGACGGGCGTTCGGAGGTGCCAAGATCTCCCCGAACAGTGTTTGGGGTAGGGGATGAGGAAGGTGGCGTTCATAGTGAAGTTCATACGATCCAAAGCCGGACCATCTTGGAGCGAGTAAGAATCGATTGCAATGAAATCATCAAAATTGAGGTTAGAGGACGACTTGGTGAGTGAAAAATGAGATTTGAGGAGGATTAGACTAGCTTGTACGTGAAATGTCAATAAGAGTGTTAAGATGTCATGTATGTGCCAGTCACATCACGTAGGTCAGTTAGAAAGCACTAGTAATATAAACCTTACGGTGCCTAAATCGCCTGCAAAATGTACACAAATTGGCAACATGGCCGAGTGGTGTGAGTAACGACACTTATCTATCATGTATGGAATCAGTTCTGACAAAACCCTAGTAAGGCGTATGACTTGAACGTCCTTTGGATTCGAGTTATCATATGGGTTCGCCCTCGTAGGTTCAAATCCTGCTGTTGTCGCTGAGTATCAGCGCTCTCGTAAAAAGAGCATATTATTTTTGCTTCTAACTCCGTTTGGAGAGGCCAGAAGTGGAGAAGGGAAAAGTGCATTTTTGTTCGGGAATACTTCCGACTACTTCCCCGCCCGTCTAAGACCCAGCTCACACATCGAACCGACTTGGGCGGCAGAACGGACATTAGGCAGAGCAGGTACAGAGTAATGGGCATGTGCTCTTCTTGAATCAAATTGTTATTTTCACTGAATTAAGCTTTGGTTTTAAAGATGTAAAAGGCATGATAAGTTACGAATCACTACAAACTGAGCGAAGGCTTTTGAAATAAAACATTTATTCGTATTGCTTTACATAGTGGTGTACACTTGGCACTTGAATTGTCACGGCTGGCAAGCAGCAAGTCGCTGCTAGAAATTGCGTTCTACATCACATGTCTTACTGTTGTCATTTTCTTCCGCAATCCTTACATCAGAGAGTCTGGAGGTATTGCAGCGCAATTTAACTGGAGAGTTGATACAGAGTTATCTCCAATTCTTCAAACTCACTGAAGAAGCTCTTGCGGTTCTCCTAACCTGAGTGGATGAGATATCCGTAGTGATCTTGCTGCTTCCCCCTTCAGTCATGGATCGGTGGCTGTCTTGAACTGCTGTGATTCACACCGCTCAACTCGACCTTGTTGGTGGTGGTGATGATGATGATGATGATGATGATGATGATGATGATGATGATGATGAATGTCGCCAATGTCGCAAAGACTGCCTACAGCTTGACCGACAAGGCCAAGAACAAGCTCAAGGCCGGATCGCGGTGTTTGCGCCGAAGGATAGCATGATTGTCAACCCAACGAAGCGATTTCATTAACCTTCCTTTGTGCTCGGCCTTCAACCAGCAACAGCGGCACTTCTGCTCTGCCTACTCTCGTTACCACCCATGCCCTTGAACAGCGAATTCTGACCACCTTCCTTTGCCGCTTCTTGACCAGGCGGCTGCACACTTAACTTCTCTATGCGCTCTTCCAGACCAGTTCCAAAGGGAGTAACAACCCTTCTCACCACAAATTGCACACCTCTCACTTTCTTTCCTTTTAACTCCTTCTTCTTTGCCTCGTTCCTTCTGAAGCGTCTGACTGCCTTTCCACTCTTATCCTGCTCTGCTAATCTTTGCTCTTCTCGCGTAACCCGCTCAGCATCCTTGGCAAGCTTCGTATCCTTCTCTGACTGTGTGTATGCACCGCACTCAACGATATCGCCCTCTCGCAGAAAGCCTGCGGGATTTGGATCATGGGCTTTCAAACGAAGAGGACGGGTGTAATGTTTTTGGAGGAATTTGTCAAAAACTTGATTTTGGCGAGTGATCTGCACTGTCTGCGGCATGGTGCCAGTACGTGTTACAGTGCCAGTGAACATGTGTGTCGGAGGTAGTTGATGCTGGTCTTGAGGTAGCGAGGAAATTAGACGGCCCGACTGATTCACTGGTGGTGATTGCTCGTGAATCTGTGTTTGACCAAGGGGAGATGAAACTTCTGCTGTCGGTATGGCGTAGGATCGGGGTGAAGACGTTGAGATTAGTCGAGCCGACTGTATTTGTAGTGATAATTGTGCTTTGGAGGGAGCTCGTAACCGACAACATTGTTGCGCGCAACTGCGCGAGAAGCTTATCGATGTGTTCATCATGGCCTGTGATACGCGTCAACGCAACGGCTAATCTGGAATGCCTAAGGAGGGAATAAAGTAGTGGGTGCGTAGCGACAACGACGCAGAAGCACGGCTGAAGCAAGTGCAGGAGTTGCAGAGTGAAACCTCGAAATGTTTGTCAAGTTTGCACATGAGAAACTGGCGGCGTCCGAAGCCCCAAGCCAGGCCAAGGCACACTACATCTTCATTATGCAAGGACTCCATTACATTCATGATTTTTTCATGAGGTTCGTGAAGACACTCCCTCCTCTAGAGCGGTCTATGCCGACTTTTGTGCCCGACGTGTACCAGCAACGCCATCGCTATGCCATAAGTTGGAACACAGTTATGCCGCCCAGACATCCTTCCCTTGATCCTCGATCCAATGACCCAAATCGTTGACATTGCTATCCCATTCCTTCAGCCGCTGTCGCATGCCCTCTATCTGACTCCTCTCCAGCACCTTTGGCTGAACCCAATTGATCTTCGCAACTTGATCTACCTGATCAATCTTGCCTCTGAGCAGTCCCAAACTCAAGGCTTTCATCAACAAGTGTTCAATCTCGTTTGGCTTGACTTTGGTCTCGTGACTGATGGTCTGAAAGGTCATGGCTCGATCGTGTGGCGGTCTCTTGAACACAAGTTCGGTCAGGGCCGCAAGGGAAATCTTCTGGTACAGGAAGACTCGATGTGATTGTAGGATTTCGTTCTTGCTGAGGTTGTTGGAAAGTCGGTCGAATGTGGCGAGATCGCCTCGATTGAAGGCGAAAAGCAGATCTCGCAGCCAGGATTGTGTATGCGGTGGCTTGAGCGCGTCTAGAATGGGATGTAGCAATAGTTCTCCGAAGTTGTAGATCTGGTCCGACACGAGAGCGGCCAGTGCGAGGTTATACGCCCGTTGCTGTTTCTCTTTGGCAGACAACTCGGACTCGTTGACGCAGGCAAGATATAGCAGGGAATTCCGATAGTAAGAAGTGAAATCACTCTTGCTTTGGTAGTACTCTGCATTGACTCGGTAGAAGGATGCGTGGACGATGTTCTCCACGAAGTCGAATTTGTCGAGGGTAGTTTGAGCGGTGTCCAGCTGTTCTCGTGCCTTGTCTTCTTCGTCTAATCGGAGGTAGACGCCAGCCAGTTCGGTGGTGGCATAGGTATGCGCCTCTTCACTCTCCGGCTTGTTGACTCGTTTCTGAAGACTCTCGAGGAACGTGGCACGGTCTTCGTCGTCTGTTGTGACTGTCAGCGCTGCAACATCACAGAAGCCAGCAACAAACTCACCTTCGATCTGGGTTGCGGCACTGAGGGCCAACTTGACCAACTTGAGCTGGTTGATCTTGTCCGCGAAGCTGAGGATGAACTTGTTGTACAGTGCTAACCTCTGCTCGGCGCTTTCTTTGGACGTAAAATATTCAAGGAGCTTTTCTGTCAGTTGATGCCATAGCTTTCGCTCCCAGAAATCTTCAAAGTCGAGGAAGACCGGTTGCACTTCTGCCGCTGCCTCATCTCGTTGTTCAGTTAGAAAGTCGGAGATTTTCTCAGGGTCAAATTGCTGTTTGGACATGTTGAGGGTGCACGGAAAGGAACAGAGTATTGCAAGATGTATTGCAGCGAAAGGTGGTGATTGTATTGGTGTGGTGGTGGTGGTGGTGGACGGTGCAGGCAATCACCGCAACGCGCAAATCCTCCAAACTGATGATCGTCAGAAGGGCACCCGCAGCCGTAGCCGCAGCCGCAGGAGCAAGAGTCCAATGCCAAGCATCCGTCATTGAAAGCTCTCGACGACCCCAGTCCTACCACCAACAGCTCGCCAATCGACCCAACGACACCTCACCCTGCCGAGCATCTGATATTACGGGCTCGTAGGCCCTGCGGCGACGATGAACTCTGCAAAGGCAGCCACTGGCGCTCTCAGAGCCGCTCGGCCGACCTTCCGATACACTCCTCAAAAACAGAACCTACACGACATTGCCATAACGCGAACAGGCAAGCCCATCATAAGATTCCAAGGTGGAAGATCCGGGCTTGGTGGCCATACAGTTACGGTCTTCGGTGCCAATGGTTTCTTGGGACGATACATCGTAAACAGACTCGCCAGATCAGGATGTACTGTGGTGGTCCCCTACAGAGAAGAGATGGCCAAGCGACACTTAAAGCTTGCTGGAGATTTGGGCCGAGTGATCTTCATCGAATTTGATCTGCGAAACACTCAGTCCATCGAAGAGTCCGTGAGGCATTCAGATGTCGTCTTCAACTTGATCGGAAGAAAATACCCAACCAAGAACTTCAGCTTGTTTGATGTCAACGTGGAGGGTGTCGAGAGAATAACTGAGGCTGTTGCGAAATATGACGTGGATCGCTTCATCCATATGTCCTCATACAACGCCAATGAGAACTCGCCCTCAGAGTTCTTCAGAACGAAGGTATACACGCATACATTCCAGAAATTCTACGCTCGAAGTGCTAACGACGTGCTAGGCCATGGGTGAGAAGGTGGCAAGACAACTATTTCCAGAAACTACAATCGTCCGTCCGGCACCATGTTTCGGCTTTGAGGATCAGTTGTTGCACCGACTTGCCGGCGTCACGAATTTGTTCACTGTTAATAACATGGCCGAACGATTCTGGCCTGTCCACGTAAGTACCTGTACTCGCAGTAGTCTCCTATACTGATATCCCCAGGCCATTGATGTTGGTGCTGCTCTCGAAAACATTTGCTACGACGACACAACAGCAGGAGAAACCTTTGAACTGTACGGTCCAAAGGAATACACCATGTCCGAAATTGCCAAACTCGTTGACCGCGAGATTATCAAGCAACGCCGGCACATCAACATGCCTAAAGCCGTGCTCAAACCCCTTCTATACTATCTTAACAAACTTGTCTGGTGGCCCGTTGGCAGTGCGGACGAGCTCGAGCAGGAATGCCTCGATCAAGTCATCGACAAGAACGCAAAAACTTTCAAAGACCTTGGAATCGAGCCCGCTGAGCTCAGTGAATTGACTTATCATTACCTGCAAGACTACCGAGTCAGCAGTTACTACGACTTGCCCCCAGCGACGGCACGAGAGAAGAATGATGAGAAGAAGTACTTGCATGTGATTGACGATCAGTGATCGCCATAACTCGACCGAGCTGCTGAAAGGCCCTCTGATACGGGCAAAGCTGTACATACCTTTTTCATAGCATTTTCACACTCCAATTTCGACACCGCTCGAACAACGTCCAGAAACGATTGTACAACAATGCTTGTACGCGGAGAATGCTAAGGATGCTTGCGAAAGCTTCCAAAACCTTCTCCCAAATAGTGTTAGCTCCAAAGCTCCTCCTTCTTCTGCACCACTCTAGGCATCCATCAACAGTTCCAGCTTGTCCATTTGCGAATCAGTTTCGCCCAGATCATGCATACTGTCGGGATATTGATTGCTCGCTACGCAACATCACGCGCATTGAGACCTATGCCAAGAATGTCGCAATTAGAAAATGATTGCTTTTCCTCGTGGGACGCGTGATGCCGCGTAAGCAACCTCGCTACTGATAAGATCAAACTTCAAAGACAACGACGTGTGTCAAAGATTGCCGGAGTCTTGCCATGTGCATATACTGCTGAGGCATGTTTGTGCTGATATGTTTTACTAGTATCTTCCTCCCTTCTCGTGAACTTAACCATCTAGTTTTGGGTCCAAACCATGAAATTCCTGACCGCTAGCTTCCTCCTTGCTCTCACGAGTGCTGCAATCCTCGATTCCGTCACACCATCTCTCGACGAGTCACCAGTCACAGCCAGCGCCGCACCCTCTGGCCCATCCTCCACTACCCGCAATGTCAACCATATCTTCAACGCCGTTCGAGGAGCAATGCGCCAATGGGATAGTTCCTGGAACCACAACGGCATGAGCTTCTTCCTCGCAACTGTCCCTCAAGGGATACAGTTCTATCACGGTACACGTAAGGAGGAAGCCGTTACAGGACTTGACTGGCTTGCTTTCGAGCCTGAACATGCACTTATGTTTGCAATGGCGAGGCCAAGGAGGCGTCCGCCACCAAATGAGTCCGACCCTGATGCAAGCATGACCGGCTGGAGAAAGCACGAGCGTTGGAAATCGCCAGACCAACAGAGATTCCCAGAGCAGGATAGCGACGACCGACAACCTTCCCCATTTTCGAGGCAGAGACATGAATACGATGGTCCACCGTCGCTCCAACCGCATCACGGCCCAGATTGCGAGCTTCCGGGACATCCACCATCATTCGGCTTTCCCGATCACGAACACGGTCCTCCTCCGCCTGGCTTTCCCGACCACGATCATCATGGTCCAGGCGTGTACCTGCCACCACCGTCGGCGGCACCCCATCAATCAAAGCGAGGACATAAAGGTCCACCGCCGCCGCCACAGCCACCATTCTTCGCAGAAAAAGGTCACCAACGACCGATAAAGTCTCAACAGCCCAGCCCACCTGCGCCTCCAAACGATGGTCCCTTAAATGGCACAGGCTATCTTCACTTCTACCGCACCCACCACCCACTCAATCTATTGCTAGTGGACGGCATGTCGGCTGGCAAGACTGGCCGCGGCACACTTGATTCTCAGGACTACGCCCTCCTCGCCTCTCATCCGGTCAACCGTAGCCTTCTTGCACCCTTTAATGACCGGTACCGCGCTGAACTTCTCTGCAATATGACCCAGACAACCTGGAAGGGGAAAATCGATGGTTTCATCCGCATGGAGGGTGGCTTTGAAATTGTCATGTGTGACTTCGAAAGACATCTTGAGCTTGTGAGAGTGCAACCTATTCCGTTTGCCGATGACGGAACCCCAAGTAAAGGTCCAGGACATGGATTTGAAGGTTTGAGCAGGTTCAGAATTTATCAGGCTATTGCAGATCGGTACCATGGCATTGCTGGCGGACGAGTCCTAGTCGACTATGCCAATATGGTCAGTGCATTCAATTATGATTTGGACTTATTCATCAGTAACACAGCCTTACCAGATGAAATGATTCCGCGGCTCAAGAATGTGAGTCAGGCAGAATTGCAGCGCATCAGCTCTGATATCACTAGCATGGTATTAGGGCCAGCGTTGAAGAGCAGCGTAGACTGGCAAGCTGTTGCGGAAATGGTTGTCCAGCACTTTGCTGCAACGTTGCAACAACTTGCTTCGCCTCAGTTGCCGTTGGAGGAGTTCTTGAATTCGCTGACTGCTCTGCTGTGGCCAGCCATCACAGACGGCATTAATGACTTGGAGCTTAATGCACAGAGATGCGTCGAACAATTCATTCCTCTAAGCTACTACGAGGCACTCGCCAGTCGTGCCGTCCACAACGTAACGTATCACATTTGCCATACGCTCATCAGCACCCTTAAGAACATCTCATCATCACCCTCGCCCGATAACCATTTCACCTTATCCGCCATTTCAGAAATGTACGCGGCTGCTCAAACCAGTGTCGAAGAGCTAATTTCTTACCTCTCGTGGCCAGATTTCCACTTCTGCAGTCCTGGCTGTGCAATGGATGAGCTCTGTATCCTACCCATCTGGCCGCTCACATCCAGCGTCGAGACTCGCAAGCAGCCAACATGCAAGAATGCGACAGAGTTGGCCAAAGAGGGGGGTGCAGCACCAGGTGGGCCAGGTAGGCGAGGCGAGAAAAACTATTGGTACGATGGTGATGAGTTTCGTGGAGGACCTAAGCCAAGACGGCCCGGACAGCACAAGTCGGATTATGAGCACGGAAAAAAAGACAGGTACGTTACAGAAGAAGTGAATTCATGTGGTGAGCTACTAGAAAATGTGGTGATGGGAATAAGCAGTTGAAGCTGCTGATGGAAAGAGCAAATTACAAATTGAAAATGGTCATTGAAGTGGTGAGTCTGAGAAAGACAGCTACTTCGCCTGCTGTCTTGTAATACCACATTTTGTGAGATGTGCCGAACGAAGAGAATACAGATGGGAAAATTCAGCGAGTTGATGTATCGATGCGAGGTTTTGTTCCCTCAGAAGTCGTTCTGACTCTGTCGCACTGCACGTTCAAAACTTCTTCAACGGTATTGCCGGTGGATTTATTCCTTGACCCTTTCATCCCAATCAAAAGACATTACAGAGTTGTAAAGGATGCAATCAATCATCGAGGCCATACATACTGCCGGCGTTCCAAGTGTAATTTGTTTTTTTGTTTTGTTTTTTGAATCGAACCTTAGCACTAGCGTAACACGATTTGGCCCGTTTTCGTCGTGCGTGGTAGAGCAGTTGACACACATCTTATACAGTCCTAATGTTCAGTTCAGCAGGTCACAGAGGGTCTGTGTGTGTGTCTGTGATGTGTGCAAATCATTGTATCTACAAGCCTTTATGTTCTTATGTTTCTTTTCCTTAACTATCCAGATCACTCTACTTCTAATGGTAATAGCCAAATATCTAGATAGCAATGGCTTGGCGGTCTTTTGACGCATAAATACGGCCATTTTAAAGGATCTCATCTTCCTGCAAGTCGGCTTACGAACTAGTTAGTTTTATGCGATCTTAGTTCCGACGCAGCCTTCTAGCGATACGAAGGACGACCCTGTCTTGACATGTGCAAGCTACATGTCCAGTCTGAAGCCGGTTCATGCAGACTAGGTGGCTCCATTTACGCAAGCACACTGAGCCTACCTGAAACAGAAACGGTCTTATACTACAAGAGTTAGCCCTCAGCAAGGTGCTTATTAAAAGGGTGGCCCCAAGTTAGTGAGTTGACGTCATCCTCAAGGTGAGAGTTCGTCAGCATGCTGCAGCACTGCTTCCAAACTCAAATCCTCTGCAACACCAGTAGCAAGTTCACCTGACGCTTCGGCTATAAGCTTGAGATACTTAGCATACATATACATACTTCTAAGAGTCTCCGATCATGCATTGCATCTTTCACACAACCAACGTTTATATAGGCGTCGTAGTTTGACAAGTCGGGGAATCTAGTTTCCAAACACAATAACTAAAACAACCATGGCCTTCCCGAGACCCGAGGGCATCGAAACCTACCACACAAAACCCTATCCAGCAATCGACGTGACCCGCCCAGAACTCTCTGCCAAGGACAAGGTTGTCCTTATTACTGGCGGCGGCTCGGGCCTCGGTCGCGCTTTTACGGAGCACTTCGCCAAGGCTGGTTCAACCAAGCTTGCCATCACTGGCCGTCGTGCCAACGTCCTTGAGGAAGCGAAGAAAGACATCGAGGCGACGTATCCTGGCGCGAAGGTGCTAACTTTGGTTGGCGATGTTGCTGATGCGAACGCTGCGAATGATGCCTTTGCCACAATCAAGTCGACCTTTGGGCCCGTGGACGTGTTGATCAACAACGCCGGGTACCTTCCGCACTATGTTCCTATTGGCTCTACAGATCAAGGTGGGTTTGCCGAGTGGTGGAAGGGATATGAAGTCAATGTAAAGGGCTCGTACAACATCTTGACTGCGTTTCTGAGCGCCGCGGCGAAAGGAGCCACTGTAATCAATCTATCAACGGCAGGGGTAAACGTATTGTTCCCCACACAGTCCGCCTATGGGAGCAGCAAGATGGCAGCGACGAGGGTGTTCGAGTACTTCCAGGCTGAACATCCGGAATTCCGAGTTGTGAATGTTGCGCCAGGCGTAGTGTTGACAGAGATGCACGAACGGACAATTAGTGCTTTGGATAAGATGGGAAAAGATCAATTGCCATTGGATGACAGTAAGTGCATACCAGTACTCGATGGCGTGTCTCCATATTCGACTGGAATGCTAACAACGTAACTCAGTTTCTCTTCCTGCTTCGTATTTGGTTTGGGCATCGAGTCCAGAGGCAGAATTTATCAAGGGAAGGTTTGTATGGGTGCATTGGGATGTACATGAGTTGAAAGCATTACTTGAGAAGAGAAAGGACGACAAGGGTTTTTTGCACACTGCCATAGAAGGTATGCCGAATATACCCCTTTAGAAAGATTCTAGTGGTTGTTCTGAGTTGAATGCGGCAGTAGCAAGGTCGCTGCGCTGGGTATGCTAGACTTGTTAGTTGCAGGGCTAGTAGAAGGGGTGAGACAGAAAGAGAGGGTAGACCCTTTTCCAGAAGAGATATATCATAAGAAAGGTTATCCCTATCACAACATAGTTCTTTTCGAGGGGACCAATAGCCACGGGAAGACCTCAGGAGCAGAGGAAGACAAAGTAATGGATTACGTGCACTGCTACCGCGATTCATTCCGGATCGCCTCAAGTCAAAGCGAGCACCCTTTCATGCCTGTGGTCCTCTTACAAGTCCGGGAGTCGGCCTTTGCCTACCAAGGTACGAATCCGCCATTCTTTGCAACAAATTTTCCCACATCAGCATCTCTCTCCCCCTCCACAACCCTCTTGATAATATCTCCGCCTTCACTTGGATGCCCAGCACCCATCTGTTTCGCAAGTTCGGGTCTTCCTCCAAGATTTGTGGCCAAGAATCCAGGCGCAACAGCCCAGACCTTCACTCCATCAGCTTTAAGCTTATGATTCCAGTCTATCATCAACATGTTGAGTGCGACCTTGCTGCATCGGTAGCCAATGGGATCGAAGTTGAAATGCTTCGGCCACCCGGCAGGTGACGGGGGAAGAAGTGATCCGGATTCAGCGGCTGAGGTGATCGAAGAAAGGCCGCCGACAAAGATGAGTCGTGGATCAGCAGATTGAAGAAGGAGGGGCATGAACACCCAGGTTATGACGTTTGTGCCGGCCACGTTAATGTCATAGGCGGCATTGAAGCGTGAGCGAAGGCTTATGTGGCCTTCCATGAATTCGAGGTCCAAGGCTGCGCCTGATGATGATGTTGTGTTAGCAGCATAACTTGTGTTTGATGGGAGCATTGGAATGGGAGATGCATAGAGGCATATTTACCTGCATTGTTGACGAGAATGTCGAGACGACCCGGGTTGGCTTTCACTTGCTTGAAAGCAGTTTCGATGGATTCATCACTGGTAAGATCGATTTGAATTGACTCGACGGTATTAGTCACGTTAGAGCACTCTTTGTGAAGTGTCTCAATGGCAAGCTTGGCTTTCTCGGAAGAGCGAGCGCCCAGGAGGATGTGGTAGGCTTTGTCGGATTGCAGAAGAGCCTTGACTGTTTCATAGCCGATGCCGCTGTTGCCACCTGTAACAAGGATCACCTTTGACGAAGCCATATTGTCAGCTTTGGATTTCTGAGTAAGTTGAGGCACCTCATAGAACCGCGAATCTGCTTCTTTAATGCTTTTTCCCCTGTCGTCTCGAGGATGACACTAACACGTCGAGCGGAACGAAGTCTACCCGTGTCCAACTTGTGTCAACGGTATTAAGCTCTTCAAAGAACTAAGGTCCGGTCAGCAACCTTAGGCAACAGCCAAAGCTCAATAGTGGAGGGCCGTAATGGACCAAGTGTCTGCCGAGCCCTTGGGGAAACATGCCATGCCTCCCGCCCTCATCGGGCTGCTACCAGACTTACTCTTATTGGCTAGTGTTGTTGACCGAAGTTCCCAAATTTAAGGCTTGAACCACGGAGCTTACAAAAGCTCTCAATGCACACCTGACTACAACGGCTAGAAGAGACGACAACTAGAGACATAAGGCCGTAAACATCAACAAGAGACTATTCCTCTTCTGGCGAAACTCTGCGAGCCACAGAGTTCGGGGTTATCTGAGGCTCAGACCTGGTCCCAAGGGCAGGTACTGGCGAGAGGAATGGAGTAGTCGGCAACAGAAGTATACCTACCACAACTTGCATCATTTTCTGAAACGCATCGCTCCGCCTTCGTAACATTTCATTGTCGATGTGTTATGAATTGGTGACTGCAAGCGCACGGTATGTGCAGGGCAATACTGTAAAACAAAATTCGTCGTGATGACTTCCTCTTGGCGATTTTATCTCATCAAAATTCACCCACCGGACCACCAATCACTTTTGTAAGCGCATCCAAGAACAACAAAAACCAATATATTTTCATCAATGTTCGAAGCCTTTCTGAGTACAGACAGTTGCCAGCAAGGCAGTGTGGAATATTCGTCATGGCGGTCTCAGCCAAAATTCAACAAGAAACTGAGGCACTCGCTAGTTGTTAGCTCAAGTGCACATATCGCTGACTTGAGCAATTCTGGCCCTCCAATTCTTTTGGAAGACTCATGCCCCAATGTCAAACCAAAGACTCGCGAAACATCAACGCATGGGCTACAGCTCAATATCTTTTTCCCCTTGGCATGAGTTTATTCGAGATTCCCAGAACGAAGTTTGTCTCTGATAGTAAGATAGTTCTGCATGGATATAAATATAGGTTCAAACTAAAAACCATATCATAATTCCTAACCAGTTGCCTCAAGAATATTCCAACGGATGTTCTACCAGAAAACTCTATATGCTTGATTACTGAGTTGCCAAGTTTGCAAAACTGACCTTGCCTTCACTATCAGAGATCGGTCTTCCCCTTTCCTTTGACTGATCTATCCATGGTGATGACTTAAAGTAATCTAATAGTATTCTTCCATTTCGATAGCGTGTAGAATCTACAAGGAACGCCCCCTCGTTTCCTCTGGTAAGTACTTGATCGGCGGGATTTGCTAACGATTCGCAGGTAGTTGAAACACCATAAACTCCTAAACCTCTAGTCCTTCCAAGCGAAACTGTAACGCTTGCATATCATTCACTACCTTCCTTCCCTCCTCCGTCAGCTCCGGTCGTCCACTCGGATCTGTGGCTTTCGTGAAGAACCTCGGCTTGAAAACTTCCTTCTCCTTCTCCCTCTGTGCTGCTTTGTCTCTCTGGAGTTGCTCTATATCCTGTTTGATTCTTGTAGCGTCACCAAACTTCTTATCATGTATAGCTTGCGACACATCCTGCCATAACTTCCGTGACTCGTTATCTAGTTGTTCTTCGGGTGGTGGAACAATCTTAGGTACAGGCATCAGTGGGCCAACATCAATGATCAATTGCTTCTCCTTTGTCGGTTCAAGCGGCGGCTTTCGTTCCTTGACTGCTTTCGATGACGGAATAGTGTAGTAGACCTTGTCTTTCCAGTCGCCTTCGATCTTTACTAGGACTTCAGAGTCGGGCACGTCTTTCGGTTTGGTGTACTTGTCGTTGTCCGGGTCGTATTGGTACACGACTCCAACCACTTTGTTCTGTGCTTTGCCGAAATAGCTCTCCTCAATGTAGTGCAGCAGGACTTTCAGCCTCGTCTTCGGACATTCAACCACGGCTACATCTGCAACAGAGATGTACAGATTCCCACGCAAAAAGCCGTTCAGCTGCGAATCTGGATGAGTCATGTGGTATTCTTCGTCTCCCCTGTTCTTCAGTGTGATGTATAGTCCCTTGTTGTGGTTTCCTGCGGCGACCCTCACGTACGTTCCACTAAACTTGGCAGAAATCTGATCGTAGCCTCGAGCTATTATGCCTCGTGATGGACATTCTACCCAGTAAGCAGAGACGGGAGGGTGGTGCGAGGTTTGTTCGGTGAGGTAGGATATCCGGACAGGGTCTTCTTTCGTAGATGTCAATGGATCAGGAGGTGGTTGTGGTGGTGCTTTGGACGGTGTCGATATCGATGGGGCATCTTCTTTGATTTCCCAGTTACACTAACCGAGTCAGTACAACTCCTGACATGAAAAGTTGGTCGTACCCTGAAGAACTCGCCCAGTGTAGAATTGTATGGTTTGCAAGGCTTGCCCTTGACGAATTTCTGTAGCTTCTTAGTCAAGGTCTCCTTCTGAGAGTGTGCTATCGTACCAAGTCTTTCGTGAACCAAAACCGTAGAACCTCGAGCATTCGTCCTAATTCGTCGTCCGATTTGCCAATGCTAATGCAGTTAGTATCCCACAGTCAAACGAGTGCTGCCCGACGTACCTGACGAATGTATCTGGTCGGTCTATGTAGTGCCAGTATTCTGCGCATTGTCAACCCTGGATCTGCAACATGGCCGATATGCTCTGACCTAAGTTGGGAATTGGTTCAAGAAGTTGAGCCGGGAGAGAAAAGCGAACATTTGCAATGTCGGCGACGCCTATGAATCTGATGAGGATATGTCAGTCCATGCTCTTGCTCGCCCGGCTACCTATCCCCGTGGTCCCATTGTCGACCATTGTAACTTCCTGGGAACGAACGTACTTTCTAAGAATGCTGATGAACAGCTTCAGTCGTGAAGAATCATCGCTTTTGATCTCTGTGGCAGCGGTAGTCGGCGGTGTCGACAAGTTTGGAGTCGTAGGCCTTGTGATGGGAGTCACAGTTCCAGAGGAAGGAGCGGCCGAAGCCATCCTCGCTCGTGTTGTTGCACGGAAACTGCAACTGTTGTTGGAGGCAGTTGGGATAGAATTATTGTATGCAGGCGGGCGGTTGTAGCACAACAGATGTTGCGGTCAGATATGCAGAACGGCTGTGCTCCTATCGGAGGAGATGATATCAAGAATACCTGATGGAACTAATCGGGAGTACCAAATCTTGCATGACAACACCCTGAAACCATTGAAAGCACTCGTGCAAGGTTGGGGTAGCCTATCACTCTTGCCAGAATATGCTGGTTCAAGCTTGATGATGTGCCCGTATCATGTTGCAGATCTCGAGCTTGTGCGCCAATGGACACACCAGACACGGCAGAAAACATGGTGGCGTTTGGATGACGCACGCCAACTCAGCCCACCAGTACCGCTCCCGGCTATGCTATCCTGCGTCTTACTCACCAAGCGAAAGATCATAAACAACGGTCATCTAGACTTTACGCAAAATGACCGCCAATTGGCAGATGATCCCGTTAATCATGAGCATTCCTGTCATCCAATTTCATCCTACCTACATGATATACACATGCAATCAATGATAAAACTTCAAGAATCATAATCGCTAGGCAAAAACGTCAACCCCATTCAATGAAACTGATCCTCAGTCACGCCCTTGCCCATGGCAGATGTACTGCTAATACCACCAGTGACCATCTTCAGTAGGTTATCCACATAGTTGGCACCTGACCATTTCTGATGCGTGACTACATCGATCTTCTGTTCCATCTCTGGCTCCTGGATGAGTTCGCCATAAGCTCTCATTCCTCGCTTCGAGAATTCTCGGCTGAATTGTGCCGTGATCAAGGCGGTCGAATGCAATCCCGCAAGCGTGATGAACTGCCAGCTGTAGCCAAGCTTGCCGAGTCTCTGGATGTATGTCTCTTGTTCAGCGGCTGGCATGGCGGTTTTCCAGTTGAAGGACGGGGACAGGTTGTACGCAAGTCTAGGATTTGTTAGTAACATGTCAAGATGTAGGCCTGGATGAACTCACTTCTGCTCAGGCCAAACTGCGTGCACGCCGTCGGCAAACTCAACCGCTTGGCTGTAGTCGGGCAGCTTGCTCTCCATCCAGATGAGATCAGCATATGGCGCATACGCGATGGCTCGGTTGACGGCGCACTGGCAGCCACCCTGAAGTCTGTAGTATCCTTCTCTTGTTCGTGGTGCATCCCAATCCCAGTGAATGTCAACACCAGTAATGCCCTTTGCAATTGCTCGAGCTTCAGAGTTGGCCTTTCCCTTGACGGCTTGTTTGTACTGGCTAATCAAGCCCTTCTTGTCTACATGCACGCCAGCGTTGATGGCATCGACAACTGCATCGTCAAAAAGCTTCAAGCCAGCTTGTGAATTCCATGAATCTTCAATGGCCTGAAGAGCTTCTCCGTACTTGCCAGCGGCTTCGGCTGCCATCATCAAGTCGTTCAGAGGCTGAAGGTTGGGGTTTGTGCTACCTAGAATAAATGCATGGTCTCGAGGGTCTATGTTGGAACTAATGAGGGTAGCAGCTTCAGCATCTGTTCGAGCAATAGCCAAGAGATCAGTGCCCATGATATCAGCCTGTGCTCTGATGGCTACCAATCGGTTGATGTGTTCAGCGATCGGAACAAGGACTTTCCCGGCCATATGTCCGCACTTCTTAGTGCCTGGCGCTTGATCTTCAATGTGAATACCAGCAGCTCCTCGTTCAACGAACAGCTTGGTGAGCTTCATCACCGCAGTGAGACCACCATGACCCGTGTCCGCATCGGCTATGATCGGTCGCAAATAGTCCACATTAGGGCACTTGCTTCTGTTTTCTTTAGGTGTGCTCAATCGCTCTTCTCGCTGCTTGCGGTCATGGAAAAGCTGGGCCATCCACAGGTGATTGACCTTCTTAGGTACGCTGTCCATAGGGTAGTCTGCTAGATCCGGTGACGGCTCATCAGTCGATGAAGCTGTCGATGACGTCTGCCAACCAGAAACGTAGACTGTCTCGAGGAAGGGAGCCATCTGGGTGACCATGGTAGGATCGAGACATCCGTAGGTCGGTGTAGCTTCCTTCGCCGCGAACTTGGCTTCCACAATTGCCCATAGTTTCTTCGCTTGGGCCGCACTTGGGTACTGGATCTTGAGATTTCCTCTCTTCTGGGCGATAGACTCAGCTGTGTAGGGTCGCTTAGTATGTCTCCATCTCGAGTCTGACCACCACTGCTTGATTGCAGCCACCTCCTGCTGGTAGGCCTGCTCTTCCTGATCGATGTGCCCCATGTTCAACAGCTCCTTAGCTTTACTTAGTAGCTCCAGCGTGAGTCGGTGTATGTGCTAGCTATCGAGTGTGTGGTGTGGCTTCAGGCTCAGTGATGTGATAAAGTTAGCAAAAGCAGTTGTAGCTCTGGGAAAGAGAAAGCAATATATGATGTTAGCCAGGTTCGGGTGATATGCAGCGGAGAGAACAGCAAAGTCGAGCCATAGCGGGTTCGAGGCCCATTTGAAGAATATGCTCGTGAGCCATGACGCCGTGCCGAAAAGCAGAGATGGATACAATTCAGCCCAGACGAGCCTCACTAGGAGCTCCCAAGCCGCCATCTCCACCTCTCCGCAAATGCCATTCTGACGGACCTTCTGATCATCGCACTCAGTTCCAGCCAATCAGAAGCTGAATTTCTTCCAAGAGTCTTTCCTTAGAGAGGTTGCCCGGCAGTTTCTCATGTCTGAATCATCCTCATGAGCAAGCTGTCACATAATTGCCGCATGTTTAACAGGCAATAGAAAAAATATGCCCACTCGGAGGTTGACCGAAGAAGCCTCGGATGGATGCGAAGAAGGCGTCTTTTGAGAACCGTGCAGGAAAGAGCTGCGTAAAGCAACCAAGCGCTGAGCTGGACGAGCGGAGCAGGGCTCGGCCAAGAACCGAGTTTCTGTGAATCATCCTGCACTTTGGTATGGTTTAATATGGGCACAATTTCGACACATGATTCGGGTCTTGAATTATCTTCTTCTGATCACTCAGTTTGTTGTGAAAGGTTACTTCTACCATATCTCTGATGGTGCCACTATGATACTGTTAATTATACAAGCCTGGAAAACCATGGTCGCGCATTCATTTCGTGTGAGTTAGGGAGCGAGTAAGATTGATTTGTGCTAAACCTCGGCAAGACGGAAGTTGTCCGACCATTTTTTGTTCCATGCGGTGACTTTTTGCCTGCCCGACTTCCACATGTCAGTTGTTCGTCGTTTGTACGAGGTTCAGACTGTTTAACAGTAACAGTGGCAGTATTCGGCATGTGATAATGTAAAAAGATATTATTATTCTTAACTCTAGCAACAGACTTGGGTATCGTTACGCATGCTTCTAGGTTGCTAGGAACGACCGTACCAAATGGTGAAATCGGTGCTGTAAACCTCCCAGAACCTTAGGGCCCAAAACCAGGGGTTCCGAATCTAGGTCGGATCTTGTTCGAAATACTCCTTGACGCCTCATACCTTGGCTTTCTGTTGAGCCTCTATATCACAAAACAGATGCCCGTCGACCATGTTCATTCTGAAACCCGATCTCCTCTGCAACATCTTCTGCCACCTCCTGGATTGTCAGCTCGTCGAAATTGTCAAGCTTGACTGCTGTCTTCTCGTGAAAAGTCCTCCAGGGTGTGATTGTGCCCAGAGCTCGCTTCATGCTAATGGGCAAGATAGACAGACCGTATACGAAGCTGGCGTTGACCCACCCAAAGCCTTCACGGGGAACGCCCTTAAAGTCAGATCCCTGATTGCCGTATTCTGCTTCAACTTTGTGAGGATCGAGCTCACGCGTCACATTGTACTTTTCAACGACCACACCGTTGAAGTCAACAAATGCCTTGATGACCATGTACAGCCATTTGTACGCCAGACGGTGGGCTTCTTCAGTGTATCCATATCGAATGAGACCTCCCCATGCCAGTATCTGCTGCGGTGCCCATCCGAATGGGTAGTCCCATTGACGGTTCGGTCTCGAGATTGATATCTCGCCTCGAGACTTCTCTGTGCCAGAGACGAGCCCACCGAATTCTTCAAACTTCGGCAAAGCTTTTAGTACCATAGCAGCAGCTTGCCTGGGACTTGCAGCTCCAGCCCACATCGCCCAGAATGTAGTGGCGCTTTCATAGTTGGTTTTGGCCTTTTTGACTGTATCGTAGTCAAAGTACATGCCCACCTTTTCGTTCCACATGAGTTTGTCCATCCTAGCCTTCCTCATCCTGGCCCGGCGATCCCAGACAGCCGAAGTCTCGAAACCATTAATTCGGTTAGCTTCGGTTTGAAATTCCCGCGTGATTTTGAGGTGGTCCCGGAAGTATGTTCGAATAATTCTAGCAATGTCGGTCTCATACTTGTACAATAGTGAGTTGAGGTCAACAGTCGCTAGATTGGCAGCGCAACCCTCCAACCGATACGAGGTATCATGGCCAGACTCCCGAACTGCTCGATCGTGCAAGAAATACTCATCAAGCTCAGGTTCATGGATGGTGCCGGCATTGTAACCGTCGACGTATTCGTCAAAGGACTTGCCGAGCTTCTGAGCATATGGTTCAATGACGTGCACGAAATGTGAGGCTTCTGTTTCGGGTGGAACTCCCAACCCGTCCGGCCTGTATCTTGACAAACCGCTGTCAGTATCAAAGCGAGGTTCGGCCATCCACACACTGTAGTACTCCTTGATGGCGGCTTGAGTGATGTATTTGAGGAAACTCAGCCCATCGGACTCGTGTTTGATGTGTTCATAAATTTTCAGTGCCATATCAGTCAGGAATGGTGGCTGAGAGCGGCAAAGGTAATATGATCGATTAGCGTTCAAAATCTTGCCATAGTGTTGGATGCAGAAAGCAAAGTTGATTGCCATGCTCTTTGCCATTGAAACCCGACCGTGCTCCAGCAGACCAATGGACTCCATATAGCTATCCCAGCCATAAAACTCGTTGAAACGTCCACCGGGGACTGTGAAGGGCTCGCCTTTGAGTATTTCCTTCCCATTCACGATCTCCTTGCGCATGGCTAAGGCGAGAATACCAGGAGCATCGTTAAGATCTCGCACGAACTCAGGCGTGATGCTGCCCTCGGGAAGCCATCGTACGTCCAGCCGCATTTGGGGCCTCTCCTTGGCAACCTGAGTATAGTACTCATACTGCTCGGGGCACCCATGAGGAACGTAGATCCTGGGTCGTGGATCGGCCGTCCAGTCTTTGGGATCTCTGCCAGCTTTCTCGATCAGATCGGCGTCAAGGCAACGCTCCAGGTTCTTCCAGAATTCGTCCCTAATACGACGAGATAGTCGGTCGACAGGGTTCTCATTGAGACGAGATCTGTGGATTTTAACGACCTTCTTGCCAAGATCTTTGGCAAGTGTCAGCTCTTGCAGGAGATTACTGATAACATAGTTTCCTCTCAAATCAGTAGAACGGTAGCCTGCGGATGCTAAGGTGCCGAGGGAGATATGCTTGGGACCGTTGTCCTCGATCGTGATCTGGTGGTTTCGGTCGTTGTCTTCACGATCAAGCAGATCGCTGATGGTTTTCTCGACGTTGATCAGAAGTTCCTGATCGGCTTGTGTGTATTCATCGTGGCTTCCACGTCTTCTAGGGTAGAAACCGGTGCCAAAGTCTGGTGTAGACACGGGTGCCTGTCTAGTGTAACTCGTAACTACCCTCTGCTTCTTTGAACCCAGCAGTCTCTCCTGTATATGTTCTTCGTCGTAGTACTTGTCGATAGGAGCGAAGGGATCTCGGGTAGCCGAAGAGCTTCGACGTTCACGAGGAAAATCTGCTCTCTGGAAATCTGCTCGCTCTGCAGAGGAGCTCTTCCGTCGTCGAGTCCGTACCATCGATGGTACGACCACGGACATGGTGACGCTCAAAATGTTCGAGGGCTGGGTGTGCGGAATTGGCACGACGGAAGACGACTAAGCCCTGGGAGTTCTCAGGGAGATCAAAACAGTTGACTAGAGTAAAGATACTGTGTAAATGAACAGGGTGAAGATCATACAGTTGGGTTGTGTTGAGAGTATATTGTTCTGTGATAAGAAGCACGGACCCTACAGCATCGAGAGCGTTCGATTAGAGAATGAAGAAGGAGCAGCAGAAGGAAGGGGCGGTAAGGAAAATATCTGGAAGCTATAAAAAGCAGGAACCCTGCACACCGACTGCGGTTTGATCGAACGGCCACCAACGGGAGAGTGGACACGGATAATGCTGCAGGTGCTGACAGAATTCGATGTTGAGTAGTAAAATTTGCAAATCGTTCTGGCTATTTGATTTCTTCGACTTGCCTCAATCCACTGTGCAACATCTCACAATGACCCTTCAATGAGGCCACGGGTAGTTCTTTGCTTTGTACCTTGCTGTAAGAGCGTCGGTGTTGAACAACGAAAACAACATGTGGATGGCGTCAGTGGGCGTGTAAGTATGACAGATCGGGTCGATTGCTTCTTTTGTCTGCATTGCCGGCTGCGGCCAAATTTTCGATCAAAACCTACATTAACGAACCACTAGCCCGCTCAGCTTGCCGCATGCAGCTATCGTCCCTACGTACCACACTTGTCACGAGGGGACCTGCGCATACTTGCCCTGCAGTTGGCTACTGAAGCTTAAAATCCCGCGGGCATAACCATGATGACTTGCATTTAGTGGTGATCACCATCCATTTTGCCGCTGTAAGATGTTGATGATACAAGCTTGATCTGCCAATGAGAAGCTTTCAACTAGGGCATGTAAACGCCCACATCAAGAAACGAGGCAACTGCCGCTCTATATGCATCAATAATTGGTAACAGCTGACACGCTCGCAGCAGAAGAAGAGAACAGTCGTCAAAAGCAAAAATCCTCCCCATACCAAAAGGACAACCCAACGTGGCGCCTAATACAACAGGAGAGAAATTGTCCGTGGGGTGAACCTTATTCTTGCATTACTCATCCCACCACGAACCCATCAATGGATTGCTGGATTGAAGTTGTTCATGATCTAGATATATTTTAAAGAATGTGAAGTTGCTTATTTACGAAGTAATGTTAATTCGAATTTTTTGTATCAGATGATTATCGCTGTCGCTAACATTCGTTCCATTGGCGGAATCTATGTAATGCCATTGGACAACCAATAAGAAGGTTTAGGATATCCTGATTCCCTGACCGACTACAGCTCAGAACAGCTGTTATTCTAGACATGGAGCGCATCGATAAGAGCGTGAAATTCTATGGGACCAACAAAGCACGCCGAGATGCCGAAAGACATGATGACCCTGCCCCTGTCCGTCTAGACTGCCGGAAGCCCCACCACATTAAACCCTCATTTGATTACCTTCGCAGAAACGGGGGCATACTCTGGAAACCATCATTGACAAAGATTTCGAGTCGGGTAAGAGCAGAACTATCACACGTCATGCATGGCTGCTGAAAAAATATTATCTCTGCTGACCAGCCAATCGAGTCTGTGTAAGACGATCCTGGATCAGCATCAATCATTCTGCTTGATAAGCCTCATATCAACAAGTTCATTCGACGCTTGTTGGCCGCAACGATACTGCCGGCCTGCAGGCTGTCAACTAGGAGTCAAACTTCTCAAGGACTACTCACGGAGAATGGATATTTGATACTTAGTCGTCGATCCTCTCGCCAGTTCCGCGGCCACGAACATCCGGCTGAAGCGAAGTCCTTTCAGGTCCGAACTTCGCTTCTAACCATGCTCATTTCATCATGCATTCAAAGTTTATCTCTCTTAGCATCAATGATGGGTTACCGCAAAGTGTTGGGAGCACGCCATATCTGCAAGAGTCCTGGCCCTAGCAAATACTAGTGGCAGCCACTAGATGAAGACTGATGAGCTAACTGACTTGTTCAAGTATCTCCCACAGGTCAGTGATGGTTTTGATCAAGTTGAATTCAGTATGACTGGATGGCAAGAACAACCAGAGACGTGAAAAATTCCAACTACTCCCAATGGCGTCCTCTGTAAAACCATGATCTGTGTCGCCGCACGCAGTGTTCATCGTACTGGAAAGAAGAAACACTTGGTGCATGCAATGGTGGTGGACACTAACGGCCGTATGTCATTCTCTATGCCAGGTTATCGAGACAATACATTACGTGAACCAAGAAACTGGTTTTACTACTATTCACAGCGGTAACCACGATGTCAAACAGCTTCTGTGCAAAACATTCACACGATTGAACTTGATCGAAGTCCATTACAAGCAGCCAATTTCTGCATTGTAAGAGTTCATAGCTTTCAGAGACTTTTGGAGTAGGCATTTTTCGGAGAAAGCTACAGCTACCAAATAACGATTCTTCCGTTTTTCACACCATAAACCAATGTTATTGATTCCATGAAGATTACATAAAATTATCCTACTGATTCAAATTCAACAATATCCGGAATAACAGAGTAAACCTCGTCGCCATTGTGGCATCGACAAAGGGTAGGGGAGATGCCGCACCCCACCATCCTGCTCCGAACAGAGAACCGTGACGCTTGACAGACATCAAGTACTGTTAATCAAGCCTGAAACAATGATCCGAACATGGCTTGGTACCCACCATATCCAATACACACCCAGCATACAGAAGGCTCCCGTACGACGATATTTGTCACACTTTCGGGTTATCAAACATACCATCCGCGCCCAACACACCCGGGATCGAACGGCAGCAACGGAGCTTGGTCGACAGAACGACCTTCGACTGGCGGTAAAACAGTATGTTCCTCATGATAATGCGAGTCCATCACCCAGTGACGTGACCATAATCGGTGCTCATGCCAATGCCTTTCCGAAGGAGATGTATGAGCCGCTATGGGACGACATCTACGAGGGTCTGAGAGCTGTGGGGCGGAATATCCGTGGTATCTGGGTGGCAGATGTGGTGAATCAGGGAATGAGTGGGAGAATCAATGCTGAAGTTTTGGGGCCGGATCGTGAGTTGAGGTTCTTGTGCTGGCGGCGGACTGGTGGATTGTGCTTACATCACAGACAGCAAGCTGGTGGGATCACGCACGAGATCTGCTGTTCATGATCAACCACTTCCAGGATGACATACCGCAGCCACTCGTGGGTGTTGGCCATAGCATGGGCGGCTTTCATCTGTTCGTTTACAACTTATACGTGCCACGCAATCACTAACAGAAGGGTTAGGGCGCACCTTTCGTTGCTTCATCCTCGTCTCATGCGCTCACTTGTGTTGATAGACCCAGTGATACAAAAAGATAATCCAAGCACTTTCTACGCCCGTGCTTCGACCTATAGACGGGACACATGGCCCTCTCGCGCCATCGCAGCCGAGAAATTTCGCGCCTCTAAATTCTACCAGAAATGGGATTCACGCGTGCTTGACAAATGGATCGAGTACGGCCTCACCGAGATTCACGACAGTGCGGACTCCATACATGCAGACGAGAGACCGGTAACATTAACCACACTGCCAGCACAGGAAGTCTTCACCTTCTTGAGGCCGGCATACGATGATCCACGGATGCTGGCGGAGCATGAACAGATCCAAAAGGACATGCATCCAGACGACATTGATATGAACGACAACTTCTACAGACCCGAACCGCCGAGTATGTTGCGGAAATTACCAGAGATCAAACCGAGTGTGCTTTATGTATTTGGCAGGAAGTCGGAGTTATCGAGTTCAGAAGCTCGAAAGACCAAGGTCGGACTGACAGGAACAGAGTATTGTGGGAACGGGGGAGCCACGAAAGGCCGAGTCCAGGAGGTGGTGCTTGACTGTGGACACCTTGTGCCTATGGAGAAGGTGAAAGAGACTGCGGAGGGAAGTGTTGAGTTTGTTGACCAGGAGTTAAAGCGGTGGGAAGCACGTCAAGAGTCCGACACGCAGAAATGGCAGGTTCTGACGAGGCAGCAAAGAACGGAGATCGGGAAGTTGTGGAAGGAGAAAACTGGGCCGCCGCGTGCGAGAGACGATAAAAAGCCTAACGCTTAAAATGCGAACGAAGGGTATAGCCAAGCATCTGGTACGGAGGCGTTAGTGCCAGGGACGGTGTCTGACAGCGACCAGACAGTCTTGAAAAAGGCCGCCATGTATGAACGAAAATTCTTGGCAAGGGGCATGGAGAGGAAATATTCCTAGCAAGACCAAATATCCTATTTAGAGCCACCATTATGTGCGGTGACCTAGGGCCTAATAATGCCCCAAGAGCACTAAACGCGTAGGCTCCGGTAAAGGGTTTAGGTCGGACTCCTGCAATGGCGTCCTCCACAGTTTGCAGCTTAGTCGTACCATCCTTATGCTCGCTAGTATTTGAAAAGGCGGCCGATACTAGTGCCAAAGTTACCGAGAATGTGTACAGCTGAAGGACTAGCTGGCAGATGCCCTTATCTACTCGGGCTCAGAGTCAGCCTCCGTCAGAAGATCTTGCTCAGATTCTGCACTGACATCCTCGTCAGTCTCTGACTTGATACTAAATTTATCGTCGCCAGCACCGACTTCGTTAATATCGTTATCACATCCACCGTGTCCCGTCGTAACATCTGTCCTCAACACACCACCCTTCCTCTTCGGCATGACCTGCAAGAATGCTTGTCCCCAGTCACCACATTCTAGCCACCTCAACATGATTTCAACCACATGATTCGTTGCCAACACAAACCGGCTCGTCATCTGCATATACTCGCTAATTGGCAGTTTCGCGGTCTTAACAGCCTTATCGCGAGCAGTCTTGTAGCAGATGCCTTTATGACGGTTCTTATCGACCAAGCCACCGATTATGTAGGTGTGGTAGGGCTTCAATTCGGTGAGTGTATTTGGAGAGTCAGATGTTAGGTAGATTATTTCGCCTTTGGTGATCGGAGCTGGAGCTGTACTGTGCTCAATCTTTATTCCGTTTGATTGGGACCCACGAGCATTAGGCGGAACTTGATCGCTTTTATGCATAGCATGCAGTGTGCCGTTGGTATCTGTGGCAGACTCTGTAGAGGCTTCACCCACAGTATGACTGGAATCACTTGCTTTCACATCGGTAGCAGAAGAAAGACTGGCTTCCTGTGGTTCAGCAATTTTATCGGCAGTGCCGTTCGGCGCCTCGTTCTTAACCATGTCAGCTGCCATGCCGTTCCTCCGCCATTGCTCCTTTACAGCAGCATACTTCTCGAAAGCTCCCACCATTCTCCCACCATACTTCCCATTCATCGCACTCTCTGCCATCTGCGCAGCACTCACAAAGTCCTGATCCGTGAAGGTAATGTGCTTCCAACTTCTATACATTCCCTTCAACAGCCCTTCAAACCTCGCCTTCAGCTCCCCACCCCAACAACTCACATACAAGTGGGCCTGAAACGCAGCCTTGCTGTTTTCTGAGTAGGCCCTCGTTAGCTGTGAGCCCAGCGATATTCGTTCTTTCTCTATCATTAGCTCATCGAAGCCACAATCTATTACGAATGCGACAGGGAGATGGTACCGCCGAAGAAGTATTGGCGGTTTCGATGAGGTATTGTGTAGCTGTAACGATGATGCTTGCTCTTGCTTCTCTGCGCGCCTCCGAGCCTTCTTTTCTTTCGTCTTGTCTCGCCGTTTGACTTTGCGGAATTCGCGTCCTGCTTCCCATTCTTGTTTCCTGCGAAGTTTCTTGAGTTGGTTTTTCGATAACGGAGGGTCGCCAGCGGTTGCCTGAGCAGAGGTTTGAGATCCAACAGATTCTTTGTTCTCCGATGAAAACTCGTCTACAGCTGCTGCTTGTGCATCGGTGTTAGCAACGGTGGAACTGGACACAACGTCTTGCGTCAAGTCATGCGCAGGTTCAGAGGGGGTGAAGGTCTGATCAGACGGGCTTTCGTGATCGTGGCTTAGCTTTCGCAGCTTCGAAGGTCTTTCTTCTGCTTCCATCTTGCTTGATCAATCCCATCCAACCACAAGAATGTATGAATGTGGTACGTGTATCCATAAAGAGGCAAGTTCGCGAGACAAATTTACAGTTGGCTTCGGAAGACGATTGAGCCGACGTTCACCCGGAAACCCCTCTCCGGTCAAAGTTTTGATGAGCATACATTCGAGGAGAACTTCATAGTTAATGGCTTAGATTCATTTGATTCCCAGAAACACCGGAGACGCTTGCGCATGTATGAATCATAGCATATCTATATGCAAAAATGATATTATCTTTCCAACATTCGTCCGCTTGAAGGCGATGAAACAAAGAGTTTCCCTACTAGTTGTCCTTAAACGCTCAACTGTTCAGTATCATGATCACCATTCACTCACGGACTCATTAGAACGCCAAAACCACAGGGCCAAACTTGTGCCAGTGTGAAAATCTCCTGCTGTGTTCGATGTTAGTAGCTTAGAGCACTCAGTCTCTCAGCCAAACTCGATGCAGAGAAGTCAGGATGTGATATTCCTCCGTTATGTCTGTGTATCACTGGCGGCGTATCTTTTTTCGTCCATCTACCCTCGAGATTTCTGTGATATCTGCCAGCGTACGTAGCCCTTGGCGTTCGTGTGCCGCTCGTTCTGTTCGGACTTGGCTCTCGACTCTGTATGGGACTGGCCCAGGGACTGGCTCTCGCGCTGTTGAGCCTGCTCCGCATCTCAGGAATGTTGTCCATATTATGTTCCTTCGCCTCATTCCATTCCCTTCTTGTTTGCTGCCACTGGTCTTCATCGTCCGGGTCGTCTCGGCTTTCGATACGCTCAAGTTGCGAAGCGTTAAGACCCCCGTGTACAGCCGGCGGACCAGAATGGGGATACCGGGATTCCTGTTCAGCTGCTAAGGAGTGGACACTTCTGGATCCGTTCATGCCAGCCGTCTTCACATTTGGTCGTTTGTGCTTCTCTTGGAATTCTCGGTAGGCCGGATCCATCATCATTTTCGTTTTAACAGCGGCTGCGTGTCTGGAGGTCAGCACTTGCTTGTCCAGAGCTTTCCTCTCTTTTTCCTCGTCACCGAAGAACCAAGATTTGAGTCGCTTCTTGCGTGAGGCGCTGGACTGTGTCGAAGATTCGCTGCCTTTCCGGGGTTCGTGTCCTGATGCCTTCCATGCTGGTTCGGACTGGGTGGATTTGACGGAGCTGGTGCTGTTGGTGCGAGACAAAGGAGGCGACGTGACAGGGGATTTGTCGTAAGCTTTAATAAATTGCCGTGAGTTAGCAGCACTCCAACTTCGACGTGGAGGAGCAGGTTTCGAGCCAGCTGTTCCTGCTTCGCCTGCCATGTTTGTAGTTTTACAGCGTCGTACAACGACAAGAATTCACGTGGGTGGAGGAAGAAAGTACAGGCCGGTTGGCTAGAGTACTGGGTATGAGGTATGGACGATCAAAGGCAAGGGTTCAAAGGTTGCGTCAGGCGGGCAAGTGACGAAAGAACGGATGCAGTGGGTGTAATATCCATTAAGAACAATCCATCGGAGAGTACTCGGTGCCCATGAAAATGTTCCCTCTGATGGCGGTGAGACGCTTCAAAGCATGTGTACTGTAGCATAGAAAAGGAGCTGATGGATTGCGTCGCTTGGAACAGTGAGCTGACTCGCCTGGCTTGTTGTAGAACATCGTTGAGTATGTTTAGCGATGGAACCTGTGCCCAGGTACCACGTAGAAAGAGGCCACTTCGATAGACTTTCTCGAATGACTTTCTGAGAAGTTATCTGCCAAGGTTCCATGCTGCTGTCAAGCTCATGAGAACAGAGGCAAGATAAGCCGCTCATTTGATGTAAGCAAGATAAAGAACGAATCAAACTTCGCTACGAGAAAAGCTTGCTAGAGCAGGTGGACAATGCACTGGCTAGGGACCGCTGTGGAGATGTTGGGAAGGCAAAGCGAAAAACTTTCAGGCTGACGTTGAAGCAATGTTTCCCCACCACTGCCAAACCAGGGACTCTTTCTCCGCCTCTAAGAATACGACGATGGTACCTTTGCGTCAATTTTTCGGCGATTTCAAGCAACCAGAATCAGACATGCATGATACAAACCGGTACTGAGGCCGCCGTCACAAGAGATCCCGCTCGTCCAGTTTGCTCCTCCCGGTAAATCATTCTCATCTCAAACTAGATACCGCAACGCTATCCCAAATGACCAAACAAAGCTTGCAACTCTCAGAGCTTGTGTTTCAATCTGTTAATTCGACTTGTGGAGCAGCGGTATCCACATTTCAGATTTTGCACTCAGAGCTTCATACAGCCAACATGTCCTCGACTACTGGTGTTGACGCAAGAGTCGTGTAACCGTTCGAGGGACAGGTTCGATAAATCCAACAAAAGAAAATATCATCGTCGCCTGCGCTACTTGACTGAAGCAGACCTCTGGCGGATATCAAAAGCACCAAGTCTAATATACTGGCAGGAAATCCCAATGTCGAGTGAGGTATCAACACAAGGCAGAATAGATCATACAAGATATCTTCACTGATATTATTGTTTATTGGTGAAACTTGCTAATACATGATTACCATCAACGTACTCAGGTAAGATACTTTAAAAGTCATGCTTGCTTTGCACCCTTCTTGCTGTCATCCTCGCTCGAGACGTCTCTTGCAACACCCGGCGCCCCAATCTCGGGATCTGGGTCGAACCCTTGTGTCACACCACCGTGGGGCGTACCATATGATGCGTCGTAGTCGTGCTTTCCATCATGGAAGAATGCATACGGTAACTCGCCATGAACCTCAGCATCTCCAATCAACAATTGCTCTTCGTTGTATCGAAGTGGCACTCGGAGCACATACTTGATGAACAAGCAAATTGCACTCGTCCAAAAGATGTTCCACCCGATGATGAAGAGGAAGCCCACTATTTGCACCCACACTTGGCGACCATTTCCGTCAATTGCTCCGCCACTGGCTGCAAGCGCGAAGGCGGCAGTACCTTCACTTGTGGCGAATAGGCCTGTTAGAAATCCGCCGAGAACACCACCAACTAAATGTGTATGGAAGTCGCCAACCACATCATCCGAAAATTCCAAGAACCATTTTTGCTTTCCAAGAAAGTTCATGGAAAGCCATGGAATTGACCCTGAACAAGCGCCGATTATGATGGCGCCCCAACCAGCAACGAATCCTGCAGCTGGCGTGATGGCAACAAGACCAGTGATGATGCCTTGGATTGCACCAATAACAGAAGGTTTCTTGAAGAAGATGAGATCAAGAAAGGTCCACACTAACATGCTCATAGCTGTACAAACATTGGTGTTGAGGACGGCCGCACCAGCATCAGGTGAGGCGGTATATGGGTCTCCTCCGTTGAATCCATTCCAGCCAAGCCACAGTAGGCCCACGCCGGTCAAAGCCGCTATCAAGTTGCTGGGATGAAAATCGTTTCGATCTCGAGGGTGTCGAGGGCCGACCCAATAACTCATAACGAAACCAGCGGTACCAGAAGAGACGTGGATGACATATCCACCAGAGTAATCTAGTACTCCCATTTGGTACAGGAATCCACCACCCCAAATCGAAAATGCTCCGACAGTGTAGCTTAGTGTCAACCACAATGGCACGAACAACATCCATGCTAGGAAGTTCATTCGAGCCAGACCGGCCCCGGCAATGAGGACAAGAGTAATCGCTGCGAAGACGAACTGGAAATACACCATTGTGCTCATAGGGTATGCGGCTGTAAGGCCTGCCGCCGGAAGGACGGCCTGCTCAAGTTCATAATCCATTGTGAGGGCCGGACCAGGAACACCAACGAACGGCAACATTTTCTTGCCAAATGCTGCTTTGTATGCAAATATGACCCAACATACCAGAACCATGGCGAATGCGTACAAAACCATAAATGCTGAGTTGACTGCCCACTTCTTCTTGACCATTCCTGCGTACAGGATCATGAGACCTGGAACTGATTGCAGACCAACGAGGGTTGCCGCCGTCAGCTGCCATGCATTATCGCCATTGTTGAGCCATTCTGGTGCGACTAGCTGGTCGGCGTCCCAGCGCGCGTTCAGACGTACGGCTGCCATGCCAGTCTATTTTCCAAGAGGGAAGAAGCGAAATTTGGATGAATTGGAGAAACGGGGTAGCAAGACCGTAAGAGTAAGCAGATCTCGAGACACTGGATTTCAATGAGCTCGTCGCAGACGGAGCAAGGGCAATGAAGCAGCGACGCGTGCTGCTGGGTTCGTGTTTCAATTTAAGGTGGCCAGCACAGCTCTCATGCGAGCAGTTAGGTGGAAGTTCTGGGACACGACATATCCACTACCTCCACTCCAGGACACGCTTCAGTAGATGTCCCACGCATGGATCGCAGTCCAACAACGAATCAAAGCAACACGCGCCTTATCAAATGCACCATCAGCGAAGCTACACAACCATCCTGCCGTGTTCGCATGCTCAAAATCACGGATCGAGAACTAACAATTACAGATATGTCGCTTACCAGTTCAGGACTCCATCGGCTTAAGTCAGCATATTGGGCATTCTCTTATCTTGACACGAGTACACACCACATCCTACCTTCGACATCATGTTATGTCGAACAGGGATATAGAACTTGGGGTAGCTCCACAACCAATGGATGGCAACATGCTTATCTTGAGCTAGGGGCTGCTTGTCTAGGCTTGGCGATGCTTGGTATGGCTCGAGCCGCTAAATGTCTGTAATTGGCTGCTTCTGCACGTGGCTTACAACCACAACCGAACCTCGTATGGCTCTCATGTGCTGATAAGGTAAAAGAGACTCATGGCAATCACAAACGTGAGATGGTATCAGTAGTGATGGTTTGAAGCAGTCTGAATAGTTTTCGACGAAGCTATCGGGACCTAAGTGCTTGTCCTGTTCCAGGGAGAAAACTACCCGAAACCGCGACATGCACCTGCGCATCTCGAACTTAAATATTGATCATCCATAATCTCACGGCTGTCAGGAATAATAGTGGCACATCAGTTCACCAGAAACATGACAGAAGACACCTCGAATGCGCGGCAACCAAATCAGGAAAGTGCATTCGTGCAAGGTCGGGGTTATTGGCTATCCTTCTCGCTTCGACCAAGCACTTCCTTCCTCTAAGTGCATTCCAAACTAAGAATACATGCGTCAAAGTTGATGCATGCCCCATCTTTCGGAGCGGCCCTTATGCCAGACCTTGCATGACCCTGCCTGGACTCGATATCTCTGACAAGAGGCGTTACGTTGCTAATACGCCTACCACTTCGAGCACATATCCTGACCTGATACCTCGGTCTGCAGTCGTTTCTACAAAGCCGGCATCAATGCCAAGCCCTTCATGTTCTGGTTCCGTGTCCCGCCCCCTCCGCATTAGCCAGATGGTCGATCACTATCCACGACTCCAATTTACTAATGTCATTTCTGTCTGACCTTCAAGTCCCGAATGTCCTGCCTTTCCCTTGTAGCTCCTGCTCGCCTTCAGGCAATGTTGAACCAAAAAATTGACTGTTCGGATGTAATAAGATTGCAATGTCTACCTCTCCCCTACTCACTACCATTCATCACCTTTACTGTCAGTGCAGCCAGCATTCAACAAGGACTAGCAGCTCCATCTACCAAATTGCGAGTGTACTCCATCATCTCCTTCTAGTAGCATCCTCCCTATATCCCATCTCCACTGCCAAACCCACTGAGACAAGCATAGACGTTTACCATCATGTTCCTTTACCCACCTTTATTCCTATTCAATGTTTGATGTTGAAGACCAGTGAAGTTCGGGAGGATGGAAATGCGAATGCACTGACGCATTATAGGCAATAGAGGCTCAGCGTGAGTCCAAGATATAAGAACAAATGAGGTGTCAAGTTGACAAGACGGTCACACGCGCTAAGTCGGCGCAGCAACCTATAGGCGGAAGAGCAAGATAGATATCTAGTATCTGGCAGCTGTTACGAGTAAAAGTGCGCTTAGCGGATCTCGAACAGCTATTTCAACTCTGTGAATGGCTCTTTAGGTATGTACCGCAGACTCTTAGGATGGCCACCAGCAGCTCTTAAAATCACTCCCTTAGTACCCCTCTTTTCCACCCACGATCCCTGCAGTCTCCCTGAACTCTTTTGTTCCTAGCGTACTAGTATCATATCCGTGTTCTTCAAGATACGCCTTGAAACGAATATCTTCCTCCACAATCGTATCCTGTCCAATCTGCGGCAAGCAAACTAACGCAATAGCCGCGCTCAAAAAGCACAATGAGCAAGACACGTAGAATGGATACTGTCCCTGATGCAACTTGTTATCACCTGCATCAGCAATGATAACCGGAAAAATATACGTTCCCACAAAAGCCCCGATCTTGCCCATCGCAGCTGCGATGCCGTAGTACTGGCCTCTGATCGCCGTGGCACAGGTCTTACTCGCAACAAGACGAATGTTGTCACCTGGTCCAACTTCGCCGGCCGCAAGGAAAACGCCGTATAGCACAACGAAACCGGCGACGTGGGTAGGTGTGTTAAGGTAATCGTAGATTCCCGTCATGATAAAGCCAAGGACGCCTTGTAGTGTTACGCCAAAGACAAGACACACCATTTCGGCCCAATGCAGTCGCTGAGGAACGCACCGATGAATGCGCCTGGCACGTAGAATGCGTTGATCAGAGTCGCCCAACCCAGGGAGACCCAGAGTGGGTAGCTATCACCAAGGATCAGGAGTAGCCATGAGGAGGAATAAATGCTGAAGGAGTATGTCAGGAAGTCATAGATGAACCAGATGATTGAAACGGTAAGCAGCCTGAACCAATAGAATTTAATGATCAGCCAGTAGGGATACTTTTTCATTTGCTGACAGTTGTACTCCTCTGGCTCCTGAAGCTTGATTCGTAAGTAGAGCAGACTGAGCGGTGGTACAACTGCTAGGCCTAGCGCAACACGCCACGCGGCACGAAGATGGTTCTCCGTAAAAATCAATACCAAGTTCATCGGAACTAGCGTACCGCAGACAAAGCCAAGATCGATCTGGAAGTTCGTGAAGATGAACCAGCGGTTCCTGTGGCCCTTCTTCAGCTCACCAGAGGATTCAGCAGCCCCGACACTGCCGGCTGGGTACTCTCCACCGACGCCAATACCGACCAGGAAGCGGTGTGCAGTCAGTGCCGCGAGCATGCCACCAAAAGACCCGTCTGCTCCGTATGCACTTGCGGACAAGGCAGAGAAGATGATGAGGACGATGGTGGAGATGAGGAGGCTGCTCTTGCGTGACCAATAGTCTGAGAGGACGCCAAAGAAGAGTTGGCCAACAACAGTGCCAGCGAAGGCAATGGCGTTAACGTTCTGACGCTGAGGCGAGTTTGTAAAGCGTTTGCCATAGATCTGGGTGAGGATTGTGTTAACAGAGCCGATTACCTTTGAAAAGAATGGTCAGTGATGAGTCTGAAAACAAGCGGAAGGAGTGCAACAAACAGATTGAACGTAGCCATCAGAGAACAGGCCGGCACCATAAGCAATTGTCGGCCATGAACGCTCCTATCTGCACTTGGTCAAGGGAAGCGTCGATTGAGTTTTTGCGTGCTGGGAAGTCGTGCGAGGCGCCTTCTTCAGGATCAAAAGCTTGATGAGTGTTCTTGTCTATCTTCACTGTTCGATGTGACGAAGAGCATATAGGAAGCTACGGGAGTGATGCTCATACAAGTGATTATGAAGGAAGAACGAATTGACCGATGGGGAGTTTCCTTAGATATCAATCGCGGCGGAGGATTGCACATGGAGCTCGATGTGGGAGCAGACATGTTCAACTCAAACGTCATGGATTCCACTCCTGTGAGCTCTCTGGCTTTCAGGCCACGACACTGCCAAATCACTGACTGGCCTGCGAGAGGATAATGGCGAAAAGCGCTGAGCTCTTGTTGCATCTCGAAGATATGCTTGGCCAAGCTTTTCGCCCGAAAGTATGCTGATTGCTCCAATGAGATATGTCAAATCATCATGAAGAAGGGACTTTCTCGTCTACTGTTCCTTCTTTATGTAATGATTTACGCAGCTCACTTGACACTACTGAAGTCCCGCAAAGCTTGGTTACGTGGCGATTTGCCTTTTTTGTTTCTGCAGGCCACGCAATCCCTCGAGGAAGTTTTTGACAGCTCTAAAAGCTCTCTGTGTAAACACCCATTATTGCAAGACGATACCACAAAGCGCAGAGTTTTTCTTACGAGGAAGGATCCGAATGCTTACCTGCGTCAATCTGGTCGAATCAAGGAACATTTTTTATGCAAGGGTAGGTTCAACGCGTCAGACTCCAAGTCACTCAGTGCATATTAAGGTTATATTTTGCTGACGATAATCGCCCTACAGTTCTGGCTGTGTCTGGTCAAAAAGTTGATACAACGCTCAAAGATTCCAAATTTATGTCCGCTGAACATGCTTGTGCCCACTGTAATTATCTGCCTTTACCACCGCTATGCAACTCAGTTCAATAATACCAAGGCTCCAAGCCCAACACAAAACGAACACGAACACAAGGGAAGAAGTGAAATGAGGTCCAGTCCACTCATATGCTAGAGTCACGTTAGTAATGGTTTCAGAAGCCACGCAGAAGCAAGACTTACTAGATTTCGATAGGCGATATCTGATCGAAAGGAAACAACCAGTTTCCCCCAGCCTCGACTTTTTCCAACCTGAGAAATGTATTAGCAACCATAATCAGAGCATGGATCAAACCCAAACTTACCAATCATAGGGCCACTCAATAAGATGCCCCTGCACCTTTCCAAGCAACTCCTCCGCCTCTGCAAGCCTCATCATATCATCTGCAGCACTGAAATCTCTTCTCGAACTTCTGGTCGTGCCTCTTCTTTTTCGACGCACAGAGCCACTGTGTGTCGCTGTCCCTGTTGCTGTCCCCGCCAGGCTGCTGCCATTGACGGTATTCGAGCCCTTTTCATGCACACCTTCCGATACTGCGGATCCTACCGTCACCGATTCAGAACTTTCTGGACGGTGACTGACCGCATCGTGCTCTGGAACAGTCTGCAAACTCTTTTTCTCCTCAAGTGGAGGAAATCCACGCATGGACAAGTCCGTGCCTGTCCTCTTCATCTGCGCTTTGTTGGCTTCAGCTGCCCAGCTCTTCAATGCTTCTTTCTCCACATCGTTAACTTCGGACCCTCGATCGTCTTTGACAAGGTCCAGTATCTTATCCCTGGCCAAATTTGCAGTCTTCTCAAGATCAGTAGGTACTTTAGCCAAGTTTTTGATCTGTGCGGACGCCGTGCTTGTACCAACTCCAGGAGGTCCTGCCCGTTTACCGTCGTGTTGTGCTGTTGGAGTAAGACCACCAGAGTCATCTTGGCCTTGCATGTGGTTGAAACGCTGCTCGTAGGCAACGTATTCATGATAATCATTCCAGTCACGGACTAGATTGTCTGGCATGCAGCGGAACACCGCACGGTAGATCTTTGTGTTGTTCTCTGCAATTTGGTGCCATATGTCCTCGGCAAAGTCGTAATGGATGGGATCTGTCATGCAGTCGCGATCGACTAGAGGATACCTTAGCTGGGTGAACAAAGGATGAGAGATGTGGTTTGATGCATCGGTTTCCTGTCGTTCCAGTGCCGGACCACCAATATCTGTGTCGTCTACATCTGGCAAGGGTGGCAGTTGCGAGAGCATCGTCAAACCAAGATCCTCGGTATGCATCCGGTTCAAACTTGGCTTAGGAGGCATTGGTGGATTTGGTGCTTCGATCTTTCTCACATAGGACGGTAGGCGTAAAGCATCACCATGTTTGCGGGGGTCGGCGAGGGTTCTTCTGCCCTCAGGGTCAAGCTCAATGGTCAAAATCTCTTTACCACTTGGCAGAACCACGGTATCTCGGCCAGCTCCATAACCTGCTTTCTCAAGTTCAGTCATGTGATCGAATCCCTCACCTTCAACATCCTGCCGGTGCTCCGCCTTCCCAGTAACGCGAGAGTCTTCAGTGATCTTCCGGTTGGCTTTGAGATTAGGATTGTTTGCTTGCTCCCAATCGACATCGCCGTTGAAAGTGTGCAAAACTTCATTACGTTGAAGCAACTCTTCACAGATTTCTCTTCCGCGAACATCCATGGGGTCCTCCTCATCATCACTGTTGCCTTTTTGCAAGGCTTGCTCAGGTGCTTTTCCTTCCACTTTCTGCCGTTCATGTTCGATGACTTGGGCGTCTTCCATGATTTTATCCACATCCAACCCCAAATGTTCTCGCATCAACCTCATGCGAAGGGAGTGCGCAAATCTTCCCACACGATATGACTGACCGTTCATCTTGGACCAGAACATATCTGTGTCACGAACAACGGCCGCGACCTCTGAATCACGGTTGCCCAACTGCGATCTCTCGTTGATGTTCGCTGATCCGATTAATGCTATGCGATCATCCACAATGATGACTTTGGCATGAATGTAGAGCTGTTCAGTGACCAACAACTGTTTCGGACCTAACTTGCCCCACTGCCGCAAACTGTAGAACTGAATGTACTCTTCTGGCTCGATACCGAGAGCTTTCAGTCGACCAAATATTGATGATTCGCCACGACAGATACTGCGGTATTGGTACTGCATGATAAGCCGTACACTTGTTCCACCTTCTTCCTCTACAGTATTTTGGAAGCCCGGCACCAGAGGGATGACGATTGTGGCCCGCCATGCCTCATCGTTGTTGTAAGCTCTCGTGATACGCTCTACGAGCGCGTCTCCGATCTTGTTGTACACAGTCGCGCCTTCTGTTTCGCAACTTGTAATGAAAAATTGGTTCTCCATATAGACGAAGTGCTCAGATTCTTCGATCATTTTGATATAGGCGTTCATGATGCTGTGTTCAGTCTTTTCAGGCGTACCGATCGACCACGGGCCTGCCGATCGCAACATTTGTACCTCACAGGTTCCGTCCAATCCCAGAGCTTCAAGATCAGCAGCGTTGAAATCGGGCGGTGGAAGCAAGAAAGGCGTTGGTCGAGTTGGCTTTCTCTGTCGCAGGATGTAGTTCCAACGTTGCACAAAGTGCCTAGTAAGATCTCGCGCAGGTTGACCAACGACTTGCATGGAGATATCATGCCATGGCATACGGGCAACTTGAGACCGATTATACATCTCCTCATAAGGTTTGTTCAAAGCATAGAAATCTTGTACTCGAGGATTTGAGTAGTCCTTTCCCGGCCATAACTGGCAATGGTCTGCGTCTTTCGGAGCATCATTACCCTGGAAGCCAGTAGGTTTGTCGTCCGTTAGGACATGCTGTGGTGTGTCCCATCGGCCAAAACACAGATCAATACCACCGACAAAAGCCAATGTGTGGTCAACGATACAGAGCTTTTCATGGTGAGCCCAGAAGAAAGTGTTTTGGCGAAACTGATTTGGCGACCGCTGTACGAAGATGTTCGGGGAAAGGTCGAGCAGGGAGAATTTGGTGTACTGTGAATCGATCGGAATGGCCGCGTCGATGTTCCTATAGACGATGATGAACACTTTAACCCCTTGCTCAGCCTTCTCCTTCAATATGCGGTCAAGTCGCCATTTTTGGCTGATGGCTGCAGGTCGCCTCATATATAGCTCCGGGCTAAGCCACCAATCGTGAATGTAGATCACATCCTTGGCTTGCTTGAGAGCCCTCGAGACCACCCACATATAATCTCGTCCATCAACAAGCCATTGAGCAAAGCATTTGTTGCGGACAGGCGCGAAGCTGTCAAATCGGTTCTTCTGACACCATGGTGACGTGTCTATCATGCTGCGAATCGACTCTTCAAATTGGTGGAGAACTCTTTCATTGCGAGCAAGAAGCTTCAACCGTCTTTCTGAATTGACAAGCTTCAAGCGGTGATGCTGAGGATGCTTGGCAATTTCCTTGGAGGTTGCCGCTATCTCCTTAGCAGCTGCAGTAATCTGTCTCTTGTCCTTTTCTTCCTTGACCAGTGGTCGGGAAGAATGTATCTTAAAGTCTGAATCAAATAAAAACACGTCGTACACATGCATGCCCTCTGGAGAGTCGACACAAACGATATAGCTGTGCCTCACCAAGAACCACTTCGGTGTATGTCTATTTCTGACATTCCCTGGAGTTAGAGTCTTTCTGAAATCCAGACCCTTGGCAGATCGGATGATGAGAAAGCCTTCCTTGCCGTGATAGCTCCCCTCACTAGCGAGTCGCATACCCAACGCCGAGATTTCCAAAAACTTACACAGCCGGTTGGCGTCAGCACGAAAGAGCATGAACTTGATCATTCTCTGAAGATAGATCTCGAGCAGTTTTCGTTGCCGCTCGGGAAACTTCTGATCTCGCTCGCGATCTTGGTCTTTGTTCCGCCTGAACAATAGAGTGCCTCCTGGCGTGGTAGGGGCGTTCTCGTTCCCAGTAAGACTAGAATGCCTTCTGCTGAGCATGAAAGAGGCCCTCGTCCGATTACGTGAGCCGAGTCCAGGTCTCTCTGTATCGGTGGCACCTCCGTCTGTCTCAATGGCATTTTCTTCATCTTCGTCTTCATCTTCAAAGCCTCTGATACCGTTCAACACGGGAAAGACCTGTTTCGGGAATTTGGGCAATTTCTTCGCACTATCACCTCTGCCCTTGAATTTTTCCGACCGGTAATGTAGCTTGTACTTCAAGTGCAGGTTGACAAAATCTCTGAGGGAGCGGCGAATTACCCATTTCATCCTATTGAGGCCGTTCCCATATTCGAGTTCGATTCGAAAAATGATGTGTCTGTCACCTGGTGTGGGATTGCCTGGATCTTTGTATTTGTCAATCTCGCTGTCTGTAATCGACACCTTAAGTTGTTCAAGCAGCGCTGGTACCCTTCTACTTCCATGTTCGTCTCGTTGAAAAACGCTTGCCAGCATCAAGGCTGCAGGACTGCCGGCGGCAAGCTCAGCAAGAAGTTCGGCAGATTTTTCTTGGTCTTGAGTTCTCTCTTTCTTCTTGCCTTGAGCGATAGCACGTAACCCATTTTTGATCTGCTTCCACTTTGCCGCACTAAGTGTGGTACCGCGTTCTTGAAGCATTTTCCGACGGGATGGTTTTGGACCGGGGGTCTCGGCATCTGACAGAGTAGCGGCTTGGTCTCTTGAACTTGAGGTTTGCAGACCTAGGAGGTTCGTGGGCCTTCGGCTGAGACCCTCGGGCGTCGTTTCATCTTTTCTGCGCTGGCCTCCTTGGCTGAGACCACGTAAAGGATGTCGAGGAGTCCAAGATGCCGAGGCTTCCAACTTTCTTCTGCCTTCGTCTTCCGACACCCCAGAGACCATATCAGGATCTGTGATTCTTCTCGGCAGCGTGAATGGTCGAGTGAAGCTCGAGGTGCGGGATGTCTGAGCAGTATGCAATTCAGGAGGTACACTATCCTGAGGGGAAGCAGGTGCTGTTTCAATGTCGTCTTGTCTTCTCGAGACTCTTTTCTTTTTTCGACCCGGGATGGGTGCAAAACCTCCTTCAGCGCCGCTCTCCTCGTCAGCATCAGCATCACTCTCGTCCTCTTCAACGGTGGCTATCATGGCCGCTTCATTGCGTTGCTCATCTTGCGTAATAGATCGAGATGATAGGCCACTGGCTGAACGTCCATGGGTAAGACCCTGTGATGAGGCTAGAGCGCGCAGCCGGGCATAGAGAGTCGGCACCTTTGCAGCCTCTTGCTTGTCCTCTTCGGTGGGTGTGTGACTCTGGGGTGTAGCTTCATTGGCCTCTGGGGCGTCTCTTGAAAATTGTACACTCTTGCGAGGCTTGTCTTGATCCTCATTTACAGGCACCTCATCCTCTGGCACCGTGCTCATACGTGGAGTAAGGGGAGACTGCTCGGCGGAGGCAGGGTCGTTGAAGCGGGCTGAGCGCGGGTTTGAGACACGAGAGACATTTGATGTCTTGTTCGCCAGAATGGACGTCTGCTTCCCGGGGGAGACGTTTCGTGGTGAACTCGATGCCGACCGGCCTGTGCCAAGTACACTGCCATTTTGGAAGCGGTTCTGGTGCTTAGTATCAACCTTGCCTTGTGATTCGGATGCGTCAGGGCTTATCGTTGCTTGGAAATGTGCACTCAGTCCATTCGCTCGGGATGACGAACCAGCATCGGTCTGGGTATCAGAGTTGGACAGAGGATCTGTAGTAGTGGTAGTCATGCTCGACACTGCGACTGCAACAAGCAAAGACCCAGAATGGGTAGTCCTCCCTGTTCAATGCGGCTGTCATAAAAATGTCATCGTGGTCAAAACGTGACGGCCTGCCGGTTCAAGACGTCTGTGTGACTACGCTTCACGGCAGATACTGTCAATACAATCCTGCTTCAGAGGATGGTAAGGAGATGCAGTATTTGGCGAGATTGAGATTGCTTTTGGTTCTCTCAAGACGGGAAGGATGCTGCTGAGCGTGGTTTATGGGAATGTTCATAAATTAAGCCACTCGAAAATACCAGAGGTGCTCAAACGCATTCAACACAGGACACAGCCCATGCGTGGGATAATGCTTACGACCAAGGGTATCGGGTGCAATTCCCACTTAACCAGATTGCCTCACAGTCTAAACCGTTTAACGTCAAACCGTCAGTGGATCTCAGGTAGGAACTAAGCGAGCCTACTGCCGATTGGGCTCCTACGCACTCCCTTTTCCAACATCACCTCAACATCTCACTCACTACCTAAAGAAAATCGTATTGACAATGGAACAAACTAATCGTTTTCATGGGCCAGAGCTTACCCTGCGAAAAACAGGAACACAATAACTGACCACGATGGACTTGGTGACCGCCGGGACGGAGGTCTGTGATCCTCGTGGATATCATCAGCATCAACTCAGATCCAAACTGAGCTATTGTCGTACTGCACTACCATTACTAACTTCTGCACCTATATGCACTGCCTATGTATTATGTGCCATGTGTCCACCTTGTAAGGAAAGCTTCGTTCTTCTCTTGCTGCCCGCTTCTGCCATTGCTATCCAGCTCCGTTAGCGACATATTCTCCAAATGTGCAGCCGAATTGTTCGTGGCGCTCCAGTGCTTGGGAGCACCCATGCTCGTCGTAAATGCTGTCATGTCAACCCATAAAATCTGTACATGAACACCAACAATGCTCGCCAAAACACGCAATATATCCTTGTCTGTACCGATGCCTGATCGAATTTGTACCTGCCCAGCCACGCCCAACTCCTCGCGAGAGATGCAATATGCTCATTAGCATTAGGTATTAGTGATGTTTCAAGTGGTGGTCGAAAGTGGTGCTTCTACTTTCACTTTCCGCTGGGGCTGTACATCCAGCCATCGAGTGACCATTTCGATGCCTTGGCTCCTTTAACCGGATGCAGAAGCATCGGCCTGACCACGGCACGTCCAAATGCATCTTCCCATTCAGGCCCGCCAGACTCGGCGGCGGTAATGCCAAGCAGTCTTTGGTAAAGAGGCATGGCCTGTGCGGAGCTGTAGTACCATGTCATGTTCGTCCAGGCGAATTCGTTCCATTTGCTGAAACTGCTGTTCCAGAAACCGCCTGCTTGGCCAAAAGGTCCGCCGTTGAATGTCGACTGAAGTACTTCAGAAGTCCAGTGCCGGTCAGCATAGATGGGGTGAGGGAAAGTGGTCGATTTGAGTCCATGATGCAGACACATTGTCTGAGGGAACATTTCGGCATCGATATGGTGACCGTTTTCTGAATTTTCGTAGTTCATAATGTCCAAAACACGCCGACTGACACGGCCCTGCGCAATAAGCGTGGCGCGTCGTGGCGTTGATCTACCCTGAGGATAGCCCCAAAGGTAATCTCGGAACCACCAATTCGTGCCTGTAACGTTGAAACTCGGCAAGAACCCAACCCAGTCAGCGTCTTCACCGACACCCCATTCGTAGTTGTCTTCTTCGTGCGCTCGAGGAGGCTTTGGGCCTCGTGGTACGACCCCTTCAACTGCAACGGGGCCCCAAACATGGTGAGGATCTTCCTCACGCGTCGCGATACGGAAATCACTGTTGTAGTCTCCATGGATTTCAGGAATATAGACACGTCCAGATCGTTCCCAAATGCCTTTTCGTGGTTGCTCTCTGGCAAAGTTGTGAACTGCTTCGAACCAGTCTAGATAATGCCCCGTGAATCGCACATCAAACTCCCATTGGTAAAAGAAATCGAACTCGGGGTGATTGCGCGCGAACCATTGTATAATCATCCATGGAGAACGCCCAACGAAAGCGTGCTCGGCGATGTTCGAGTACAAGCTGCGGATCTGGGCGTGGTTCCAGACTTCGGTAATGGAGTGGAATTCAGGCGGTACGTATTTCCTGATCGTCTCTTCAGGCTGGTTCTCGCCAGTAAACAGAGGAATGCCTTCATCCTTGACGTGCAGCAGAACGAACACCTGGTATTTGCCGCCGCTGGCCAACGAAGCTTCAGCAATCATAGCGCGGATGTTCATGACAGCATCTGCAGACCAAGTCGCACCAGTCCAGACTCGAATGAGAATGGCTGTTCGCTTGACCTTGTTCATACGACTCGGGTCCATCGAGGTTGACGGGGCCTGTTTCTGCATGCCATCGTGCTTGTGTCGGATGTTGGAATATTGTATGGAGTTATCAGGTCTCTCTTTCACAGGTTTGAAGCGCTGTCTGTTTGCGTTCACACATTCGTCTTGAAGGTCACCCCACTTCACACTATCCCAATCAATGTCTGATGTCTTTCTTTCTGCTTCCGGGTCAATGTATTCAAACTGGTCAAGACCATATGCACGGAAGCGTCCAACTCGGTCGAAGGAGACGGAGCCGTCCAGCCCCGAGGCCTTGTAAGAACCGAGAGTAGGATCGACGGCGCCGTTCGCAATGGAAGGGTATGCCCATACAGCATCCTCGTCACTCTCATTGATTGGAATACCTCGAGGCCCAATGCACTGAATAATATCAGTGGGATCTTCTTGCAGATGTTTGTAGCCGTCGTAACGAATGAGCTGCGGTGGTTTGCCACTGCAGTTTTCTTCGTCGATTCGACAGTTGTTGAAATGCGAGGTGCCTCTGATCAGGCCGTCGTGCCTGGTGCAGTCAGTATAAAATCTTGTGGATTCAATGTGCATGCGCTCACGTTGGGAAGTCTTTCCAGGCCCATTCTTCTCTTTTCATGGCCTCCATTGTTTGATCAGTCAACTCCATCTCGGTCAAAAATGGATCCGGTGGTGGAGGCACAGGTTCTGGTACAGACTGTGTCGGCTCCGGGGGTTTCGTGTTCATGACTTTGAAGACTACCACAAATCCAAGTAGACCCAGAAGTATCTTTGCGAACATGCGTAACCGTGGCATGCATATCTGCCATCTTGAGGGTTTCGTCCAAAAGTCGTTCTTCGCCGGTGTCCAAACAGGCGGAGGTGTTTCTGGCTCTTGCGTGTCTGCGAGCAGACCCATCTCTGAACGGCTCCCACTCAGGGTCAACCGCCTCGTCATGACTGAAACGATGGTGAATTCAGGATTGTACGTGCATTTAGCGAGTGACAGCGGTGCAAACCGAGTGTGTAAAAGTGACAGTATCGATAGATCTGTGCCCGTGTGCCAGAATGTGGGTGTACGGAGCGTTGACGTCTAAATGTGGCTACGTTGTTTGCCAGCGGTTGTGTCAAATGAGCTTCAGGCACCAGGAGATGTGTGGCAAGCTGTGTAGCCAGTTATGTAGGTCTGATGTAGATTTGTCTGAAAGCGGGCTGAGCAGCGAATGTGAGAGAGAAGCTCTTGAAAACACGGAGTAAGTCGACCGTGTAAGGCAAGGGCGTTCCCTGAGATGGTACACAATAACGAAGGGAGTTGCGGCAAGAGCGTGTGTGCGCGTTTTGACAACGATAGACCAGCAATCCGACTACCTGTAGAAGGAGCTCAAAAACAAAGGATCAGGCGCCCAGAACAAGATATGAATATGCCAAATCTGTCGAAAAGGCGAACAGGGCTTGGACATGCAGAACAGACTTGTCCTGCCAAAACGGAGAGTCGAGCGGCAGAATCTCTGCAGTAGCGTATTGAATCGTTTGAGCTGTGGACACCGGTGGGGCTGAAGTCCGGCCCTGTCCAAGACTTGTGCCATGGGCTGACCAAGCTAAATCTGTTACCTGCCACTCACAGTACTGCCTGAATGCGCCATAAGGAACAATTAAAGATGGTCAACGCTTGATGACCAGTGCATGCGAGCACCTGGAACCTTAAACACAGTTGCCTCTCCCACCAATTCTCATAGACTATCTTTCTAAGCTGCTAGAGTGTTGTGCCTGCACACATGTTTTTTTTGCATGTCTTTGGTTTGGTTTCTTGCAGATGGCTTTCTAAGGCTAGATGTTTGCCCGGTTTTTTTACTCATTCTCTCTCGATAGTGGGATGCTCAAGCGGACAGTTGCTCGAACAAGTCACACAGATCCACAGGTCGAACGTTATCGGACATGCAACTGCGGACGTGCAGATCCGTTTGAGATCTTCCCCGAGTACCTATCCCGGCCTTGCACTGTGTGTAACAACGATGTGCATGGAGAGAAACGGAGAACAACAACAGCGCTAGCAGTCTCTCCAGATATCCGCCTCCGGATACTGTACATTTTCTACACGAGAGAGAACGAGGAGGCTGGAAACGTGCGCTTCGGGACCATGATAACAATTAAAGTGTCGTCATTTTCGTTCCTTGTCGGCGTACTTAACCGGCAAATAGCAACATTGAAGCTTGTTGCATAGAGTGTTCACTATCTTCGAGAAGATAACACGGGTACATTCCGTAGCCATATCAGCACTTTTGGTGGTTGGAAGACGATCAATCACTAAGAAAATCTTTCTGTGTTTAATGATGGAAGTGTCATTTGGATTGCAACTCATAGCCGCCACTTTCTGAATAGTCTATCTTCCATGACGGGATGTATGCTCCGACGAGCTCCCTGCTGTCTCTCGCTCATGCACATCAATGCAAAACAGATATGCAGTGTCTCAGGCATTCACGGCTCTCCAAGCTCTTCCGCTGGTCATCCGATTTTCTGTCTGACCAATTACCAATTTACAAGCAAGACAGGTTGTTGAGCGAGGCCACTGCCGGCGCGCTAAGGATACCCGTGCCCCAACATGCCAATTGTCCGTCAGTCGTTTCGACAGCTAGATCTCACGACACCTGTCTCAAAGAAAAAAATTCTGTTCCAAGTATTGGTCCATAACGTCCTTCCACCTTGCAACCTCTGTTGCGGTATCGACAAGATGCCGGCATTTCACCTGAACCCTCCTAGATGCAATTCATTATTTCTGACATGTAGCCGTAAAGGACGCGTAAGTGACTGAACAGCAAGCTTGCGCTGGCGTCTGCGCCGAAAAACTTTGCTCATGCTTGAATTTGGATCTTGACGTCTTTCACCATCTGTTGGTGTCTTTGTCGTGCAGTGGAGCTCGAGCCACAATCACACATGCTTATCTCGCTTGTCAATTTGCCTGCGATAACGGCAGAATATCACCCGGTGTCCGCCAAATATATTCCGTGATGCCGTGAACCAGCTGTCACTGCCGAGGAATGCTGTCATGGTGACTGTGATTGCTAACCCACGATAAGAATGAACTACCACTAACAACAAACATGTACCGCAGCTTTGAAAATCCCCAAAGGAACTGCCCGGATTCGCAATTGTGCGAAAAGCTTTAGTGGCCAACAAACCCGTACATCGTCGTCCGCCAAGAACAAGCAGCTTCCAGCCGATGAGATTGGCAATTTCTTGGAGAGCTTCATGAAAAGTCATGCGCAGCTCATAAAGGAGAAGTAATTTTTCCATAATTGTAATGCTGCAAACAATTTTGCAGCTGATCGTGCCCCCTGACAGCTCGCATTTGATAACAGTTGTGCCCGATTATAGAGCGAGGTCTGGTGCTTAAGCACGATTAGGAAAGCTGATGATAAAAAGCACTATTTTGGGTGTCTGACCGGGTTCCTCAACAGCACAATCAAGCTACACAACCATCTTTGCTGAGCAACTAACTTCAGTTGTCAGGTCACTTGTTCTCATCCTCGAGCGGCCAGGTCTTGCGCAGCTCCTATTGACGAACTGTCGCAGGGACTTTTCTGACTACTAGCCACGAAATGTACCGATAGTCACCGTCGCTCACACTAGGACCAGACCTGTCTTCAGAAAAAAACGGTAAGAACTCAGCAAGATATAACGGTTGTCGAAAATGGCCTTGTCAACAGCTAACTGTTTTTCGGCACATATGTTCAGGCACCGACCGTTTACAGTTTATCAATAAATCATTAATACCCATAATACTTGCGAGATCGCACGAGCATGAAATTGACTGGTTCATATAACTACCGTTTCAGCAAGTTTTTCGTACCAAGTGCCGGAACTTATGAACTCTTGCCGTCACCAACTCAGCTCTCTTTGTTGTATTGGATGCACAGATGCCTCTGAAAGGGTCATGTGTTTGCTTTGCCAGCATTGCAGCGTGGGAGCCAATCATTCAGGAGCTGCCACTTATCTTTCCCTCATCATGACGACTAACAACAGGTGTAAAGTTTGAGTTTGATCTTTGACGTGGACGTGGTTATGGATCTGGATAGCACATACAGAGAAAACCTGCTCAGCCGGTGAGATATTCTTACCTAAACATAGTGCGCTCAGAACTCATGTCTCCTAATGCCCTTTCAGTTCGACGAGCAGTCGACGCAAGTGTCTCCTTCAAGACGCAACTATAGGAGCTGCTATGCCATCGGGTCAAGAGTATCTGGGTAATGACCTGTCCAGCCATGCATATGAACAACGATAGCAGCACCACAGCAACAACCGAGTCTAGTGTAATCGCAATTTGCATCACCAGCCCGCAGATGTGTCCTGTAAGTCTCGAGCTACCATCAATATGTACATCGCTTCCTGCGGACAGAATGTATGTGTTGACCTATTAGCATAGAAGGGCTTACCTCTCGCTATCCTCACTGCTCTCCCAGTAGACTGCACGGAGCCTTGGCCCGAATTTGACTAGCAAGAATCATGCGAAACAATAGCCCGTGCGAGTTAGCCTGTCATCGGTTCACGAAAGCTTCTCAAGCCCCTGTTAGGAACTTGCTCAGCCTCTCCAACTCATTTTTGCTCGATGAAGATAGTCTTGGGCCATATTGGAAACAAATTTGATCCCGTGCCACAGCGGAACAGTGTGGCGAAAAATGGAGACAATTGTGGTCGTGTCGTGAGGTTCAAGCAAGAAAAGCAACTGCAGCTCATTATCGAAGCAAGACTTACAACCGCAACCGCACTTATCGTTGAGGTACTTGGTGCTTGACGTTCCAGTCGAAGAGGACTTAAGATGACGAAGATGCAGTCGCATTTAATAGCACAACGCACAGCTGTGCCTTCTTCGACCTGATCCAAGCCGCTGCAATGTTCTTTCTGACCCGGTTCATCTACCTTGACCATCTTCCGGCGCTGCTATTCTTGCTATTCATGACGAAGCACAGTGGAAACTCATGTCGTGGAACACAGCATGCAGCCGGTAATCTTTTCTGTGTTTCCTCTGCGAACCTGATATCGGCTCGATGATGGGCAATTGTGGCTTTCTACTAGGCTTCTGTAGATGCCTGATGGACCTGGTTATTATGCATTTACCGAACGGCCACACATACGCTTGTGTCGACAGACGGCAGGTCAACATCGAAAACTGGACGAACGACTGCGCTAATAGTGTAGCATTGATTTCAGTCAGTGCTACTCAATATTAGGCATCAACATGGAGAAAGGCACTCTCTGCTGAGCTGCAGCTGCTGAGCAACTATGACAGTAGCGATGCAAGTGACAAGCTGAGTATGAATGACATGGTGCAAAAGGTGTGACTGATGTAGATCAGTACTTAGCGAGGTATTTAAATCATCTTATCGCGACTGAGGAGAGGCGTCTCGTCTATGCATGCTACTACGTTGACTCCGCCAAGCCCTTTGTTTGCGTGAAAGGTCTTCACATACTGCCGGTCGATCCACCCCTTTGGATCTTTGAGTGAAGGGCAACAAAAGCACACACGGCTAGACATAAATACGTCTACTCGCAAACTTTCAAAACTGTGCACAATCGGCGGATGCAAACATTCGCACCTCCGCTAACATGAGTCTATACTAGTGGGATCTGGGGGTTCCATTTCAGATGGCTCAGTGGTAGACTGGTAGGGCTCTGTTTCGCCCCTGATGATGGGATCGACTCGAGCTGCTCGCCGGCTCTCACCTAGTTGTGGGATAAACTTGAATAAAGGCGGGTTGATTGCCTAGAGGAGTTTTTTTGTTTCTGGATGCTTTCTGGAACAGAGTAGGTGCTGGAGAGCGGTATTTTGAGGTTTGTGGGATGAAGGCTATAGAAATAAACTCAATTTTGAATGCCTTGCTTCAGACTAGGTGAGTTAGTGGGACCGTCAGACTTAAGCATGTATGGTGCAGCTTTATGGGAGCGAAGGTGCAGCACACACCAAGGTCAAAATTACGATTCTGTCATAAGTATTGGTTACCTGTTCCTGCTTACAAGTCTGGCATACGTATGTGTTTAACTTACTTGTATGCAGAATGGCACGATTCGACAAGTCTATGTGATCGATTTAACGGACGGTTCAGAGTCATAACTGACAGAACAGTTAGCTGCATAAGTCAGTCAGCGAGATCGTTGTTGCCTGGCAAGACACGGCCATGCAAACTATTGGGCATGGGAAGTAGACCACGAACAGAAATCTGTTGATGCTCAACACATAGGCGAGATCATTAAGACTAATGATACTAAGGACTGCACAGGCATATTGACAACGAAGCCGTTCTTGACAGTGTTGCAGGACATGACCGCTCGAGTTCGGATAACGACATCAGTAAACTATACAAGCAGGCTTTATCAGTTTAACTACGATACTATCAAGCAGAACAGATTGTAATACCTACCATGTCATAAAAAGCAACCAATCACCATAATCGGAACCACATATTAAGGAATGCCATATGTAACCACAATAAGCACCCACTTAAATCGTAAAATCCTTGTGAGCCTTTGAGCTAAACGATATTGCTTGGTTATGGCGGCTTTGAGCGTCGTTCTTGATTGTCTTAGTAAAGGGGTGCTGTCCAATATGATGAGGGCTGGCATGGGCTTAGGCTCAAAATTAATGTCGCGTGCTGTCGCAATCAGCAGCATGGCTAGAGTATCAAAAATCAATTTCTTACCTTGATCGCATTATGCAATCCCACATTTCTGCGTTCTTAGATTCCTTTGTTGTCACAACCAATCTCGATGCCGAGTAATAACGTGTGTACACCTCAAGGTAAACGATGGAGGCATCTCCAATGACGATTTATGGACTATTGCATAGATTGTCCGTTCCAGTACAAGCACACAGCATGTCACTAGTATGAAGGATGAGTTGCCCGATGCAGCTGGCTCCTCGTGCAGCTGGCCAACGTGGAATATGATTTCCAAATCACGAAAACTTGCTGAGAAAGATCAAATATTGAGGTAGAGAAGACACGACTATGAGACAGACAAGAAACAATATGCCAGTCTAGGAGATGATTCATTTTCACTGTCAATTATCGGCGCTAATTTGAACCAGATTAGTTGCCCTCACTATAACTACCCATTCTGTGGATGAAACCATGAAGCTCGATTTGACGAGGACAAGAAGTGACATACACTGAAGTAATGCCCGTGGTGTGTGCATGAAAAAACGGGCTAGTGCACTTTTGACTGTAAGCAATATATACAGTTGAATAGATGAAAGGAGTTGAACCGGACAGTTTAGAAGACCGAGGGGCATTGGAGGAGTAGTTCGGACGGATTCGACAGGTAGTGAGGCTCTCAAGGGTTTGTATCGATGGGTTCGTGCAAGGAAGCAGAAGCGCAGCACTGAAGAAAACTGCAAAGCAGATCGAGTTGTGGTTTATTTGTTGCTCACCAAAGCCAGATTGAAACTGGGAGATCAAGTACTAAGAAACCCTTGCAGTCATCCGGATCGTTAAGTCAGAAATCTGGTTGCCAAACTCTGTTCAATGATCAATCAATGAATCACGTACAGCATGTTCGCAGGCAAGACATGACAAAGAAGGGGGCCTTGGCAGGTAGTTTGAGGTTGACCAATAGGAAGAGCGTTAAAAGTTGAGTAGCAAGCGCAGCCGAAATCAAGCCAGCCTGATCACCTAGCTTCATTCAGCCTCGTTTGAAACTTCAAGCTCCGTCTACTCGAACGTTCAATAACAGGAGCGTTAGTCGACCACACATCACCCTTTGTCGCCTTCAACACACTCTCTTCCCTCTTCCTACATTCGTGATGGCATCACAGAGATTGGCGTACAGTTTACGGCACGCCGCTCGAGCGAACAAAGCTCTCAATGCCGTCGCGCCTTTTCGCAGATATGCCAACCCTGTTACTCCAGCTCGAACTGAATCAACGACGTTATCGAACGGGCTGACGGTATGCGGAGAAAGTCAGAAACGTGAGAGTAGGAAATGCTGACCAGGAGGCAGATCGCCACAGAACACTCACCATGGGCGCAGACGTCTACCGTCGGTGTATGGATTGATGCGGGATCAAGAGCTGAGACAGACCGAACAAATGGCACAGCTCACTTTCTTGAGCATCTAGCATTCAAGGTTTGTTGTTGTTCATCATCAAAGTTGAAATTGCTGAACAGTTGCAGGGGACTGGTCGGCGAACGCAACATCAACTGGAGCTCGAGATTGAGAATATGGGAGGTCACCTCAACGCATACACATCCGTAAGTGAAGCCACTTCCGTTGCGATGCCAACAATCTGACAAGCCCCAGCGGGAAAACACTGTATACTATGCGAAATCTTTCAACTCCGATGTGCCCAAAACAGTCGACATTCTCGCGGATATCTTGCAAAATTCCAAACTCGACCACTCCGCGGTTGAACGAGAAAGAGATGTTATCTTGAGAGAGTCCGAGGAGGTTGACAAGCAGCTTGAGGAAGTTGTCTTTGACCACCTGCACGCCACAGCTTACATGGGCCAGCCACTTGGACGCACTATCCTTGGGCCTCGACAAAACATCCAGAGCATTACCCGAGACGACTTGGTGCAGTACATCAACACGAACTACACTGCCGACCGCATGGTCTTGGTCAGCGCTGGTGGTGTTCCCCACGAGGAAGTTGTCAAGCTTGCCGAACAGCACTTCGGGAATCTAAAGTCGGCTCCTCTACCCTCCTCCTACGCTGCCGAAGTTGCTGCTGAGCAGAAGAGAAAGCCCGAGTTCATCGGCTCGGAGATCAGACAACGAGATGATACCATCCCTGCTGCCCACATTGCCATTGCCGTTGAGGGTGTGTCGTGGAAGGATGACGATTACTTCACTGCTTTGGTCACTCAGGCAATCGTTGGCAACTGGGATCGAGCCATGGGTAACTCGGGATATCTTGGAAGCAGACTCAGCACTCTCGTCAATGCCAACAGCCTCGCAAACAGCTTCATGAGTTTCTCCACTTCCTACAGTGATACTGGGTAAGTCTACACATCTCTCACTTCGCGCTTTTACTGATAGAATTAGTCTATGGGGAATCTACCTCGTGACTGAGAACAAAACACAAATTGACGACTTGGTACACTTCACGCTCCGAGAATGGTCACGACTGTCATATCACGTCCCCGAAGCTGAAGTCGAGCGAGCAAAGGCACAACTTAAGGCATCCATCCTACTTTCGCTTGATGGAACTACCGCCGCAGCCGAGGATATCGGCCGACAAATTGTGACAACTGGCCGACGCATGGAAGCAGCTGAGATCGAGAGAGTCATTGGAGCGATTACCGAGAAGGATGTCATGAGATTTGCTCAGAGGAAGCTTTGGGATCAAGATGTTGCCGTCTCTGCCGTCGGCTCCATCGAAGGTCTCCTCGACTACAACAGAATACGCAACGACATGAGTCGAAACACTGCGTAAGTGGGAGGGTGAAGTACAAGGTGGAGATAGATGGTGTTCGTGGAGCAGGTAGAGCTCGACTGTATATTTGAGTGAATGTTACAAAAGGGGCCCATTGTTGCAACATTGCTGACTGGATGTTCTCCTAGCACGCATGTCTTGTTATTTTGATATGCCCTGCGGCCAGTTTCGTGACCGGACTTTGTTCATGAACTGTAGTCGGTGGTATTTTGTGGTTCGTAACTTCTCTGTAGCCCCATCCTAATGACCGTTAGGTTGGAACCGCAGTTTCAATGCGTCCACTCGTGCTTTTCTTGCAACTGCATACATAGAAAGTAGAGCGGAGGATGTGTCATCCCATCCAACCATACCAGCCGTTCTGGAAGCTACATCCCTGCTTATGTCGGACATGGTATCGCTGCAAAATTTTCCGCATTTTACAAGGTACTCTCCCCTGCCTTTAGCCATGTGCCACATGCGAAGCGTTCGCATAGGCGGCTGTGGTGGAAACACTTCCGCACAAGGGGGAAGGGAGTGTATTGGTGAACATACCCTAGTATACTTTGTAGGTGAGGAGACCCTGAGCTTGCTCCAACCTGGCTTTTTGCGGCTATCTGTGTCAAGTGAGAAGTGGACAAGCCAACCTCGCCAAGTTCTGGTCTTTTGAAACGACACCCTTGGGGCATCAAGCCGACACCCGTATCATTCATTTCAGCCGGACACGACAATGTGGTCGTAGACCTGTGAAGCAAAAATGTAGAAGCTCTACGGACATAGAGATGTGGTCATGTTGGGCAGCAAAGCTCTAGGCGAATCAAGCTCTCACAAATGCACAGCATTCATTGTTCTTTGCGCAACAATGTCGACACTGTGGTTGCGTTTTAGACTTCATGGTGCCCAAGCCCCGATGAGCCCGAATATGCTTGACATTTAAACAGAGTTTCCAGGGTTAGGCAGCAAAGTCAGATTTTGACTCCGAGGTTGTCTTAACGAATTGACTTTCCCGACGAACATTTCGGTCTCTGCCTAAGAAGCTATAGCCCTCGAGAACATACGGATGGCAACACAACCCCTCTTTGACTTTCTTGTCTTTGAAGCTCTGACCCTAGATAGAGAGCGTTGGGCATTCACATGATTATCTCATAGTAGATGTTGCATGCTCGAGCTGTTCGGTGGTGTCCAGACCCAGTGATCAACCTCTCTAACAAACAAGTCGACGAGTGTGCACCGGCTAGTCCTAAGAAGACGACATCGTGGTCCCGCTCGAACTCTTTCGCAAAGTCTCAGATCCATGTTTGGATGCCTTCGGAGGCCTTCAACAGGATTTGCTGCCTCACATCGACATGATTCGCACAGGTTCTAGATCACGGGACTTCTGCTATGGCAGAAGCTCATGGTTAAATCAGAAGCGACGACGTCTAAATGCACAACTTAGGGGAATTGAAGTTTTTTCAACGTCTATCATTTACTCCGAATGGAGGATCAGCAGAAGTGATGCCGACAGCAACGGCCTTTGATCGTCCTGCCAATTGGGTTGGGTCTACGAATTGCCGAAGCGTGGGTCATAACCGCATTAGGTAGGTTGAAAGTACTGTCGGATAAAGTACTGTCAGATCTACGTCGTGCATGCTCATACACGGTTTCTACTCGTTACCAACTACAACCAGAATTCGCTTACGCCTCGTCACTCGCCCTGCCGAGAAAGAAAGAGTAAAAAAACATGTTGTTCTGGGCCAGGATTCCAAGCAATGTGTTTCCGCGCTCGTGGAAAAAGATTGCGCTGAAACGAGTTCAAGTTTGACGAGAAAGTTCGGTCGCTAAATGTTCTCGCAGCCGCGAGCGCCCCTAAGCATTCCCCGTTGACTTATGCTAGCTTTATTGAGTCTGGCTCTGTGGCCCTTGTACTAGACTGCAGCCATTGATAGAGGTAACACGAGATTGGCCGTCATCGCTTTTGGTCAACTTGACGTGATGGGGGTCGAAATTCCACACACATCCACTCATCGTTCCCTCGGTAGTTGACCAGCTTCCCTGCCCGCATGCAGCCCTCACAAGGGATGCGTCCGGCTGGGTCAGGCCAGAGAGTTTTGTGGTGGGAAAATTCCCCTGCTTCAACGATCCTGCATATAGTTCATGCATTACTTCACATCCGTCCAGTAGGGTACCAAAAAATAGATGTTCGCAAAGTCCATGAGTTTTTTGCAGACCCTTCAAGCTGCACGGCGCGCTTGCTAAGAAGTGAAGCTTCTTAGCAGAGTGGAGAGGGTTAATTGGTGCTGATTTCTTGTTGGATAAACTGTTTACTAGAGCTACTAAGCAAGTCTGGTGACTTTTCGACACTTCGGCATTGAAGGTGCCTTTCCCACTTTGTGGCCTGGCAGAAGCTTCGTCCCCTTGCTTAGCGTACGCCTCGGATTGAAGCTCACATCCATATCGTCTCCCGGTCACATTCCATGGAAGTCGACCCTGACGCGGTCGTGTTAAGAAGCAAAATGTGAATCAAACAGCTCATATGTCCCGTCCCAGCCCCGGTAGTTTCATACCAACGTCTGTGCAACTTCCGTCGCAAAGCTAATCCCCGCGTGTGCATCTTGGATACTGGGCAGGTCGAGATCCATATCTCTAGAAGACTACTGCACGTCCCGGCGGAATCTTTCTTTTGTCACAATTTCTCGCACAACGTTTCCTACGCAACTGCCCAACGTTCGAGATTCACTGCCGCCGTGTTTCAGCTTGGACTGCATACCACTCCTGGTACTATACTTTCTTCAGCAAGGCCGGCTCCTGCCAATCAACCTCGAATATATCGCGACTCTTTCCTATCCTCTCCCTACTGCATCAAATTAGTAGCAGGTGCATATCGCAATTCCCACGACCCTCCACCGCTGGAAGCACTGAGTTTAGCCTCACGAACCTCCTGCGCAAGCGCTACAAAAGTCCTTTATTCAATCCCGTCTCTGGTCGCAAGCACGATCTACTAGGCCACTCCCCCGATCTATACAACGGCGTCGCTGGTGATCTCATCACAACAAATTTGGTCTTTCTTGGAGAAGAATCCTAACATTTCCTCAAATACACGGCGGTGCCGCATTTACAAATCTCCCGATTGAGTCGGAAGTCTCCTGCTGAGCGTTGGAGCCGCCTTGATCTTCAAAAGATCCAAAACTATCTTGCCAAAAGGGTGTTGACAGTGCACGCAAGCGGTGCACGCGTCGAGAGCGGATATGACTGGAGAAAAGATTGCGGATAAAGTATCCATAACCATTTGTGGTGATGGCGGTTGTGGTATGGCTATCCCTGTGCACGACCAGGCTGTGGCTTTGAAAAACCAAGGGCTGACGTTGACCGTGCAGGAAAATCTTCCATCACACTGAGGCTGGTACGATCACAATGGACGTCGGAGTATGTTGGCTAGATATCGTTGACTTCCGCCTCTTACTGACATGCTGCAGCTACGACCCAACAATAGAAGACTCGTACTCGGTGACGAGAACGGTAGATGGTCTATCATACCACCTGTCCCTCACTGATACAGCCGGCCAAGAAGAATACAGAGGACTATGGGCTGCATCCAACCTCCAATCGGATGCATTTTTGCTGGTCTACGACATTACCAACGCCAACTCTTTAGAAGGTCTACAATGGTTCCTCGACATGGTATCCATCGAAGCGGAAAACCGGTTGGAAGAGAACAACAGATTGTTACGAGAAAAAGGCACTCGAGTGAGGGGTAAGCGGGAGGAAGGCTGGAGGATACCGCCCGTCATGATCGTCGCTGGCAACAAGTGTGATCTCAAAGATGCGAGAGTAGTGAGCAGCAAATCTGGTTGGGAGTGGGCCAGATCGAGAGGCTGTGGTTTCATGGAGACCAGTGCACGGGAAATGGTCAATATCGAGGAGACCTTCGCTTGTACGGACACCATTGCAACAAACGTGTGTCAACTGGCTAACTGTGCATAGGGATTGTCCGAAGAGTCGTCGATAACAGAAGGGCAGAGCTGGGCCTAGGGTCAATGCGCAGCAAAGGCCATACACCACAAACCAGTGGTGCCGGACTCCAATCATACGGCATTCCCTCCCAGGTGACAAGCAACGTCAAAAATGATGGTCCCTCGTCAACAACGCAAACCATGAACGAGAAAAGCCATTTTGACGATGACAAACTGCCGTGGTGGAAGAGACTATTAAGGTGCACGTGTTTCTCTTGATCGCCTTGCTTCGACCTTGGCCTCGGACGACCTTCTTCACGATGATTTCACCTTATGTCTTTTTACAATGATACCCCAATACACATGTTCGACTACTTGCGTGCTTACTAAAAAAGCTCGCGTCCAAGGTTACAACACTCTCTCTACAACTCCCTACACCACTACCGCTCCACCTTGGCCTGATAACCTTCGGGAACCAAGGTCTAACTGCCCTACATTGGCCGTGTTTACTGCTGGGCAGCCCCGACTTTCGACACATTATGGCTGGCAGGTGGACCACGATCAACACGGGCCCTGCTGCCGTCTCTCGACCTTCGCCGGCAGCCCGGCAGTGTGAAGTAGGAGGACGCCGACGAGCTCGCTCTGGACAGACACATCTTGCCAACACCTCATCAACTACCTTTTTTGTATTAAATTGTTTTCAAAAAGTGTACAGTCTTGCATTTAACCACAACATAGACCCTAGCTAGGGATTTCCACGAGGAGGAAAGGAAGAATTATATCTGAGTGATTACCCCCACCGGTACCAACCAATTCAGGCCTTCAACAGAGTTTAATGGTCCTGAATCATAATATATTTCTTAACAACTCATCATCCGGGGGGTTCATACCCCTCAGAGTGATCTCCTAACGAATGATCTGACCTCACACTTGGCCTGTCTTTTCGCCTTCAACTTCCCACCTGCTCCCGAAATGGCTTTAATTTCTCAAGACCACCGCCGGAAGAATCGTGGTGTCCGCCAGACCTTCGCCTGACACAAAAGCCATTCCATAAACCGGCCGCGACACCGTACAACAACATTTCTTGTTATCATTCGTGATGTAGCCACCTCGTGATGTTCAATTTGCCAAATGTAATAGGAAAAAACTGCCCAAAATTTACCATTCAATTCATCCTTGAACACTCCCATCAATCCAAGTCATCAAGCAAGCAAGAAACATACAATCAACAGATTGCACCCCAACACAACACAATCGTCACCCTCATACCCCGTTTCATGCCATGGCAGACGCGATATAGACATCATCAAGCTCAATATTTGCAGCCCTAAAGGCGCAAAGTCGATGTCACAAGCAAACAAGACACAGTACCGCAACGCCCGCAACACTGACAATGCAGCATACACTGATCCACATACTCACCATTCTCCGATCAGCAAAACGACAATCGAAACCATCAACGGTCAAAAAGACACGCACGGTTGTCAGCCCAGCTCAGCTCGGCGTTGAGGCCAAGTGATTGACCCAACCGACTGACCTGACTTGTACCTACAAGCCACTCAGTGTGACTTAAGAAGGGTAACAGAAACGACTTGGGCAGCATCGACCTCGAACGAAGGTGGTGCGTTGCTGGGGAGAAAGACGAAATATGGAATTCTTGGTGGTGTGCGAGCAGCTAGTTACCGCGGCTTTCTGATAATAACAACGATGACGAAGAAACAGAAATGTGAACGGAGGAGATAAGACGGGATCGAGGTAGCTCGCTCCGACAGGTGCAATTGGGTTTCAGACTCTAGGAGGGTGGAGGTGACCGGCTGGCTAGCTTGGTGTATATCCACTCTGGCACAGAAGGTCTACACGAGGCTCCGTGACATGGTAGGTGTGGCCAGTACAATTATATATTGGCAGTAAGAATCGAATGTCGGAGGAAAGGGGGTGCGCCGAGCAAACATATTTATTCTCCGCACTGCGAATAAAATGAGCTCTTCCCGTTGCTAAGAATGCTCGGAGGAACCTCAATCTTGCATTTGATTTAAAAACAAATATGATTATGGCGCTCTTGCACCTATGTATGCTACATTCTGACGGCCGGTCCACCTACTGACCTACTTTCAAATCGTGTGCGTGCAAGGGTGGGTATCTATGAACAGATCATTACTAAACCGCCTCGAGATACTCCAGACAATACCCCGACCGCACCCTGAATACCTCAGTCTATCCGAGTTGTCGCAAATCCAAATCCATGCTTGTATATTTCCTAGTGTTGTTTTGCCGATGCTTTTGTTCATTCTTGTTGTAGGTTCATTCCGATCGTTTCGTGCCATTCATTCATGTGCGTTTCTGTACAGCAACCACAAACCTCATCATATCTAATCCTTGTTAACAACCCTCAAACTCCTCCTCGGACTCAACAGCACCCCCAGAAAACTCGGCTCCATCCCCTTCAATAGATCCTCGGTGCTACTCGCAGCAGTAGCATACCCTGTCCCACCCGGTACATTGTTATACGGATTGTTGCTTGCCAACTTCTGCCTCCTCTCATTACTACTGCCCGGCCCACCACTATTTCCCGAGCGATTATCACTCGAAAACCGATCACTCCCAGGTGTAGATTTGCCCTTCTCAGATGACGATAGCGTGTTTCTCTGGGCCATCGCGGGGCCGAGGAATGGGTAAGGTGCATCGGAGGTCAGGTGGCTTTGTTGAGTTACAGCGACATGGTTTTTGTACAGTTTGAGTTGTTTGCGATATATCCAGGTGCAGAAGCCAAGGTAGCAGGCGAGAACGAAGAAAACGCCAGCAATCACGCCAGCAACGATAGCCCCAACGTTGGTGCCGCCACCGGAACTCGAGTTGGAGGAGCCGTTGTTAGGACCTGGTGAAGATGTTTGGGTTGTTACTGAACCGTCTGAGCCAGTGACTGTGTATGTTGCAGGACCACCTGTAGCGAGCGGACCGCCGGTGGGCGTTTGTGCAGGCGCTGTGACGGTGGCAGATCCAACCGAGTTCCCACCAATAACGGATTGGACAGCGGCAGGAACTTGATAGCCGTAGCTGCCTTGAAGAGCGTTGGGGTCTTTGTTTTGGGATTTTTGGCGGTTTAACGGATCGCCGCCCGCAAGGGCTGCGTACGAGTTCTGCCATTGGAGAGAGGAAGTGTTGAAGACGTAGACGCCTGGGCTATCGCAACTCAGTGATTGACCCACGTAGCCGCCTACTACGACCATTTGGCCGTTCCAGATGTTGCACGTGTGGCCCGCTCGAGCGGGTGGGTTGGACTGTTTTGAGACGTCGACTTCAATCCAGGTGAATGAAGGTAAGGTGAGGATCCAGACATCGTTGTACTGAATCTGTTGTTCGTAGGGGACAAGGTTCTGGCCGCCATACATGTAGATTTGTGTGGACGAACCGTCAGCACTGGTTGCGGCAACTGCGCAGGGGTTGACTCGGACATCCGGTGTCGGACCGCTAGTAGGTTGCTTGTACCAGGTCGAAGTAGCAATGTCATAGACGTCTATCACGTTCATTTGAGTGAAGGATTGGTTCGTGCCACCAGCAAGACCGACGATGATGCCAGATTTGCTGTAGTTCGGAACGTAAACAAGGACGCCGTCAGCGCGCTCGGGAAAGCCAGCGCTGCCGACTGTGATGTTACGATACGCGCCATCTGTGCCAGTTGCCGACTTTGACTGCAGAGCATTGTTGGAAAAGCCAGGCATTGTGTATTCAACCATTGACGGGAGGTAGACACGCGGAATGGATTGAGACCAACCAGCCGTTGTGTAGCCATCTAAGTGGCCGCCAAAGTAGTAGCCTAGGCCCAAGTTAGGTACTGATACTCCTGCGCCTTCTGCTGCTCTTTGCACAGCGCTGCCATCTTCAAACTGAGGATTTTGATGTTCACTCCAAGAACTGGATTTGATATTGTAGGACCAGAGGGAAAAGGGCGCCGGAGATGCGACTGGGGAGTCGGAATACTCTCCGCCGTATAGGAAGATATTGTCAGTGGACTGCCAAAGGTAGCCAAGTGAAACCGCTGGGGGTCCTGAAGGGGTGGGTAGACCGGTCAGCGAAGGAGAGCCTATCTGCCACGATTTCGTTAGATCGACGGATAGAAAATTGTTGTCTGTTGTTGTTGTTAGCCATGGTGCTTAAATCTAATCGTTTTTGGACTTACTCCACTGATTTGATGCTTGATCAGAAGTTGTTGTTGCCCGTCCGCCATAGTAATATAACGTGCCATTCACTAAGGCACTCTGGCCGGCCCACCTCTTGCAGATATCAGTCCCTGTAGTCTGTCTTTTTGCAGGAAGGGTGGCAGGCGTTTCAGATCGAGGAACGATTACGCCCGCTTGCGCCACAGCAGGCATTGATCGAGACTCTGCAAGCGGAACATAGATGGTTGGGAAGGCAATAGCTAACAACGCCACTACTAAAGCCATGTGCATGAAGGGTATCCGTGATATGTGAATGCTTGAAGCGGCGTTCGGTGTTGTTTGAGAGGAAGTCATTGGCGTTGGTGGTGCAGATTCGACAGCGCAGTTTTCGGCACCCGAGACATTGCTCTGCCGGGATTTCATTTGCAGCTTTGGTCGTTCGTTTCGTATTTTATCATCCAGTATTGGATCAGTTCCTTCAAGTCCAATCTCGAGGAATGCTGAACTTCTCCGGTGTTTTTCCTGCAGACGTTGTGTGTCCATTGCTGATGGTGTGACTTTCTAGAGACGAAAAAGCTTATGTCTCAAACTTTACCATCGCGTCCTGTCTGGTTTAGTCGGTGTATCGAATGTACAAGTCTGTTTCAAACAGTCAAGTTGTTCGAAACATTATCGTGGACTGTTCCGACGTTGGTAGTACAAGCAGAAGTGTAAAGCATGGGTCAGTGGCATGTAAGGGATCCAAATGAGGCCACAACCACTGGATGTTGATCCTCGTCAATGCAGCGCACAGGGAAATGAGCTGCTACAAGATGACATCGTGGTTAGGCAGGGTATGCACAATTAGCCTTAGCCATGCCGTAGAATTTCGACCAGATAGGCTAGATGACCGACCTTCATCGTGATTGTTGTTTGCGTCCCTGCGAAACATGTTCAATAACCGACTTGGCAATCGTTAACAAATGCGTGGGAAAGTGCAAGATTGAGGAGGAGATGATGTCAGTCCACAAGAGGCTTGACCCACTCGCTCAGCGGTGGCTGGCAGTTGCCCTTCCAAACCTGGTTTCCTTCCTTCCTTGATTGGTCAGTGGAGGTAAGAGGTGTTCATCGGAGCCTGGCCGTAAATGGAATGGATAGGGCTCCTTCAGCGGCAGGAGCACGGCCTGTGCCATGCGGATTCTCTTCTCCCCAGTACACAGTACACAAGCTGAGCAGTGACTTCGGTCTTTGATTCAGGAAGATGGCTCTTCCTCGAATCAAACGAGTCGAGTGAGATAAGGTCGTTGCTGTGCATCGTCTGCACGCTCAACTAGAAGAATGGAGGCTACAGTCGAAAACTATGGTCATTTTGACTATACGAAGGGCAGCATTTTCCTGCTTAGATACGTGCTAGACCAACAAGTTCACCAGGGGCGTGGTATGATGGCACTCTCATCTCCAAAGCAGCGCCACTGTACCCAAGATCCTCAGCAGCAAGGACAGAGCACTTCTCACCGATGAGAAGGGCCGTCGAGAATGTGTTGCAGCCGACATTATCTGCATCTTGTTAGTGTCATGCTTTGTAAGTAAACGAGGAGATCTACCTGGGCAGATGGAAAGGTCAGAAACCTTGAGGTTCTTGACGCCGTGCACATTGAGTCGCTCGTCAAGCACACCATGCTTGACAACAGAGTTACCCTCACGAGGAGCCATGCTGCAAGTACCCAAGCTATGCCACGTCGTTTCGACGTGTCTTTGCACCCATTTCTCAATGTGTTGAAGATCTTCGTAGCTGTACTTGAGCGGTTCACGGATGAGTTGCGAGTTACTGTTAAGAAGGTTAGGTTGAGGAGGACTGCCCGAATCGACCGGCATGGTCCAGCTGCCGTGTTGAATGTTGGCCGTGATGTGGTTCGGTCCGGCGTAGGCGTTTCGCGTAGCAAGATCCATATCTCGAGCACGTGCTGGGGAGTCGTAAGAGAAGTGTGGATGCATTGCCGTGACTTCGCCTGCGTAAGCTTGCATTCGTCGCGCCGTCTCTCGAGATTGAATGTAGCTCCAGACCATAGGCGCCATATCACGCTTATCGTTCATAAAGCCAGCATCAAAATCCGGAGGCTCGTATGGGTTGGGGCTCAGAATGTGGGTTGAGCCTCTGCTGAATGGGTACTCCAAGAAGTGGAACATGGTGAAGAACTTGCCAGCCGGCATGTCGAGATGGTCACCGAACCATCCAGCAATGACCGAGTAGTGCATGACCGGCTTGTCTGGCTTCTCCTTGAAGTAGCTCTCCCATCCACTTGGGCTGAAATCCGGAGTAGGCCAGCTCTTCATCCATTCAAGTTCTTCCTTTGTTGGTCGAGACTTGACGCCAGCCTCAATGCCGTTCGTCGCCAGCGGGCCAGTGCCCTTCAAGTTCCATTCGTCGAAGACTCGCTTCTGGACCTCAGGATCACCTCGAACGAAGTCGTCAAACGATTCTGTTTCTGGCTTGGCGCGGTATGTAGCAAAGTGTAGGTAGTGGTCTTGGAAGTTGAGACCGACACCAGGTAGATCGACGACGCACTTGACACCAGCTTGGCGGAGCTTCTCTGGGTCACCAATGCCAGATCGTTGGAGAACTAAGGGTGAGCTGAGGGTACCGCAGCTGACGATGATAAGTTTACGTGCCTTCCAGAAGGTACGCTCTACATTGTCGTAGCCACCAACAGGCTTGGTCGGAACAGTCAAAACACCAACAGCGACACCATTCTCAATGACAACTCGATCGACCTTGGTGTTGCATTGAAGGTGAAGATTTTGATGTTTGGCACGTGTTGAGTGAATGTAAGCAGAAGCAGCATCTGAGCGTCGACCAGTGTCGCGGTTGATCCATTTTAGCCAGTGTTCAGCACCATGTCTGTAATGTATTAGTTCTGCTCAAGTAACAGAGGCTGCACGCCTTACGCAGTCACGAGATCTTGCAAGTCATCTGTTACTGGGAAGCCTTGACTTTCAGCAGCTCGGAGAAAGTCTTGCATGATTGGATATGTGTAGTTGCCGAAGGAGACTTTAATTGGGCCATCAAATCCATGGAGGTCTCGATTGTTGCAGGCTCGCTAAGCAAATATCAGCCAACAATCCTTGGAACGCCTTTGCAGGATGTCCCACCTGATAAGTTTCATGCTTCCTCATCAAAGGAATGAGCTCTTTTGTGGTCCAGCCCTTGGTCTTGAAGTCATCGTAGTCAGAGGCTGAGGCACGTGTGTACCTTGATTACTGGTCAATGACATTTTACTTTGATGCCACAGGCAAACTTACATCATGAAGTTGATGCTGCTGCCTCCGCCTAGAATGTGGGCGCAAGGAACGACTGCTCGACGTCCATCAAGCCATTCGGATGGTCGAGAGTAGTAGAAAGACGCGGTCTTGCTGTCGAGTTTCATATTGCGAGGGTAAATACCTGGTCGGTAAACCCATGGATTGTTAATATTATTCTCGCCTCCTTCGATTAACAGGACCTGGAGTTTGTGGTCCAGGTTGGCCAGACCTGCTCAGAATTAGCTAGGCAACATGCCTCTGAACCCGCAGTGCTTACGGCCGGCAGGGACGCATCCTGAACTGCCTCCACCACAAACAATGATATCAACTTCCTTAGGAACCGTCATGATGGATATTGCTCAAAAACTCCAGAGAAAGGGAGGTTAAGAGGGGTTGAGCTGAGGGCTTAACTGTGAGGACTGAGTGAACAATAACTCGGAAGAACAAAGCTGATATATTCTGGAATATCCCTCTACCTCCCCGTCTCGGACCAGAGGGCCAGCAATCCTAGAGGAGCAAGACGGCGCCGCTTTGTTTCCACCTTTTGAGGGGTTGCTGCAACAGCTGCAATAGCTACAAGAAGCTTAAGCTTTGACAGCATTGGAGGCGGCTTCAACAGAGCAAATGATCAGTCAGCTCACATGTATCCTGGTTCCGAAGCACCAACGTTGCAACCTCATTTGCTTGATAGCACATGCAGGCTCCAGGAGCAATCGGCAACAAAAGGAGGAGATCCATGAGGAGATGGTATGCATGACTTTACTCTCACACGGATCAGACCAGCGAGACAGGCACGAGTCATTTGAGTTAAGAGCATCGAATCAGGCTGTCAACATTGCATACAGGCACATTGAAAGAAGCAGGGTTCAGGTGGGCCAGAGCGACCGGGCCTCGTAGACCGGCAGTAGAGATATTGCCAAAAAAGCTCACCTGAGGTTATTTCAAGACATGGTGCTTCCATATGCATAACCTGTTCAAGCCGGGGTATGCGGCCTCTTGCTGCAGATGCCGTTTCGAGAGGCGGTGGAGCATTGCTTCCTGATCTTGAGCGATTGTTTCGATATTTGCTTTGCGTTTAAAGATGAACCTGTTTGCAAGTGCCTGTATTCGAAAACGTGTAAAGTGTTTAGGTTGATTTCAATACATGGAAACTGCTACTGTTAATGGCCGAAAAGTACAGTATTCAACGGCAGACAGGTTCGAGATCAGATGCTTGCCAAGTCGAGAGAGCGACGTGGACATGGCAGGGGCCCGTACTGGACCAAGTGGAGTGGACTAACTCCTTCCGCACAGTTCCAACGCGGGGAAAGTTCAGCATGGAAGCAAATTTATGGCCGATCGAGACGGCACTCCTCCCAGCGTTTGTGTCTCAAAGTGCTTCGCTGTGCAGGGATATTGCTCTCAAAAGTCCCTTGAGCAACTTGATGAATAGCTCCAAGTTAATTCCGTGACGCATCTGCACGTTGCGGGGAAGGACTGTAGGGTGGAAACACCACAATGCAAGTGTGATGCGCCAAGATCCATTTGTCCTCAGCCTGTGATTGCAAGATTGCTCAAAATGGATCTGCGAAGACCATGTCAGCGTACATGAATTCGGCGTCCAATACCGCGAGAGCCGTCTCCGCCGGCGTATCATGCAATGCAGACACGCGGCCAGCAAATCAACAATCACTCAGTGACTTATCTGAGAAACGGACTCGTCCTTTCTCCAGCTAGCTTTCTGCAGTAGAAGTTTTCACCGATAGTGACCGTCTGCCTCGAAGCATTGTCATACTGGAGTAGAACGACTCGATCCCAATGACAACTTCGAGGTGGTAGGTTTGATGGCTCGTCTGCTAGCCGAGTCATGATGCGGAGACGCTTCCTGCGGCGAAGCGCAGATTCTATCCTGGGGTAGCCGGTGGTTGCATGGTTGTGTAGGAGAGCATCAGGCTAAATTGGAATCCTTCGGTGATCTGTCGGCATCTCAAGCAGTGAAAGTTGAATACTCACTGCACCTAGGCTAAGTCCTGGCGAAGAGCATCTGATGCGACTTGTGTTTCTATGATCTTGCCGATGCCCTGCTTCCACGTTTCTTCCAAGCCCAGTAATTCCCCTCGCGAGTCTTCCTGTAAGGCCTTCCTCGACCTGTTAATGCTCTCGGACTGAGATTTCACCGCCGTAAGCTCATTTTCAAGACGTCTCTGAACATCTTCCAGCTGTGAATTGCCGATCAACCAAGCGTTCCTGCCGAGCTCTTCGAGGAGTGTTATATTCATCTGCCGGCCTCGCAGGTATGTAGTATTCGCGTACGCAGTTCGCAAAGCGTGCCGCAGCGCATCGACATCACTATCTTGTGAGACTTGTTCAAAATCTTGGTAGCGAGAAAGGTCAACGCCACCTATCAATGGCTTGCCCGCAGCTACACGCTCGACTTCTTGCTGGAGGACGTTCGTCAATTTCGTAGCAGGAATTTCGGTAACGGACGGATGCAGCGACCTCGCATGATCAGAAGGGAGTTCTTGTCGTATCAAAAAGTTCGCTTGATCACGTTGTGTTTGGGAGATATCGGCGTCGATATCTAGTGACAGTCAGTAAGGCATCCAAAAGTCAAACGTGGGCTTACATGGCAAGGAGTTGTTGACTTCCATTTGGAGAGAAGAGGGCACGATCAAGTAAGAATGAATGTGGTAGCGATACTCAACGACAGCCATGTCAAATCTACGCATCATGAAATTATGCCAAGACTTGTGACTGGATTAGCCTCATTGTGGCTCGTGTTGAGCTTGGAACGCGACACCTGTGCAGCTACAAGCTGGAAATGACGTGGGTCTCCAATATTCGAGGTTGCCTGCGAACCACGCACTATGTGACCATGAACGTGACCGTGACCATGACCATGACCATGACCATGACCGTGTCGACCTTGCCATGCAGTACTCTTACCAAATATGAGAACGGACATGGCTAGTGCTTGATATCGCATTTCTGGCTGCCACGAGCAAGTTCCCTCACGATGCTTGGGAATACCTACGGTCGCGCTTTCGGCGCCTTGGGTCTGGTTGCCACGTTCCTCCTGTTGTTGCTACCATGGACCGCTTATTATGCTTCCACACCGGTGACGATGCGAGGGAATGGCATACCTGAGTGGAAAACTGCAGAAGATGCCTACCTACTTGGTGTTGGCAGGGCCGACATCACCGGCCCGGTCGTTGAGATCAACATGATGGGATATGCTGACACGAGTCAATCAGGAACAGGTCTTAGACAGAGGATCTATTGCCGAGCCTTCATTATCGGCCATCCCGAGCATGCCGAGGACAGAATTGTGTATCTTGTGCTTGATACGCAATCCGGCGACACCGCCATCCGATATGGTATTCTTGAGCGCTTGAAAGAGCTTGGCCCGGAATATGCACTTTACAATGAACAGAACATCGCAGTCACTGGTACACACAGCCACAGTGGTCCTGGCGCGTGGTTGAACTATCTCTTGCCGCAAATCACCAGCAGAGGATTTGACAAGCACAGCTATGGAGCTATTGTTACTGGCTCTGTACTTGCTATTCAGCGCGCCCATCAAAATCTCAAACCAGGCTACCTACATCTGGGCCACGGTCTGACCTCGGGCATCAGTGCCAACCGCAGTCCGTATGCTTACCTGGCGAACCCAGATGCGGAGAGAGCGAGGTACGAAACAGATACCGATGTGGATATGACTGTCTTAAGCTTCGAAGACGCTGAAAGTGGTGACCTATTTGGTGCTTTAACTTGGCTGCCTGTACATGGGACTTCTCTCTACCAGAACAACACGCTGATTACTGGTGACAACAAAGGTGTAGCTGCCTACTTGTTCGAGGAAAGTATGCGATCTACCAATCCGGACTTCGTTGCAGGCTTTTCTCAGTCGAACGTAGGAGACACCTCGCCCAATGTGCTGGGTGCCTTCTGTGAAGACACCGGCTTGGCCTGTCGCTTTAATGATAGCACCTGTGATGGACGAACCCAAGGTTGTCATGGCAGAGGTCCATTCTTCCAGTTTCAGGACCAGGGTACACGATCGTGCTTCGAGATTGGGAAAAGGCAATTTGAGGCTGCAAAGGCTATTTTAGCTAGTCCCAGCATGAAACAAATCGAGTTGTCTTCTGTAAGCTCATATCACATTTTCGCCAATCTTTCATCCTATTCATTCCTTTCTCCTTTCAACCAATCTCGCATCTTACAAACTTGCTCAGCTGCTCTCGGGTATGGGTTTGCCGGTGGCACCACAGATGGGCCCGGTGCTTTCGATTTTCGGCAGGGCACGAATGACACCGATGATGATTCGCCTGCTCTGAAGAATCCTCTCTGGAAGGCAGCTCGAGGCTTCGTTCACCCACCTTCGGATGAGCAAATAGCCTGTCAGCGTCCCAAGCCTATTCTGCTCGATGTCGGAGCAGCTACAAGTCCATATCCCTGGACTCCGAACATCGTAGACATCCAGGGTATGCGAATTGGACCACTCTTCATCATTGTTGCACCAGGAGAGGCAACCACCATGTCCGGCCGACGATGGCGAGAAGTAGTCGCAGAAGCAGCGAAGAATACTTTTCACATCGACGAGCCAATCGTCGTACTTGGTGGTCCAGCCAACACGTATGCGCACTATATAGCGACAGAGGAAGAATACAGTATACAACGCTATGAAGGCGCGAGCACGCTTTACGGACCTCATACACTCGAAGCTTATGTCAACTTGACCTTGACCTATCTACCATACCTAGGCGACTCAAAGAGCCAGCTGCCGTCACTTGTACCTGGTCCCCAACCGCCAATAAACATCAATAATTCCCTCTCATTCATCACACCTGTCGTTGTCGACTCTCCTGGGTTCTTCCAAGATTTCGGAAAAGCTCTTTCCTCTCCAGGTCCGAGCAAGACTCATGTACCTGGGGAGGTCATCAGTGCTCGCTTCGTCGGCGCGAACCCAAGAAACAACTTCAGGTTAGAGGGCACTTTTGCAGCAGTCGAGCGCTATGACAGCGGTACTGGTGCATGGGTCCAAGTGCGTTCTGACCGGGACTGGTCTTTGGTGTACCACTGGGAGCGGAAAAGCACGGTGCTGGGTACGAGCGAAGTTCAGATCGATTGGGAAATCGAGTCCGGGAGTGATATCGGCTCGCGTCAACTGTACAGAATCAAGTACTATGGCGACTCAAAGAGCTTGACTGGGACAATTACTCCATTCGAAGGTACCAGTGGTACATTCTACGTAGGGCATGGTGATTCTCAGAACGAGGATACCGAGCTTGTCTAAGCTACCGTTCCTGCAATATGGATGATATCGAAATGCCAAAACCAGCCAGCTTGTAGAGTGCCTGGGAGGTCAAATATCTCGTTTGACCGGTTGTTACACTGCTCCACGAACTCGGAATTACTATGATACTGACTGCGACTGGCGGACTTTAAAAGGTTCAACAGGAGGTGCGAATGGTCGCCGTCTAACGGGCGGATCTGATTGCCCACTCACCTCCATCAATAACTGGTATTTCATCGTGCAAATGAGCATACAGTGTATGAAGACATGGTCAACAGGCATTTCCAAACAAGTAGCGAACAATATGTAAAAGCTTCAAACACAAGTCCGCAAAAACAGATTGAACCGAGCTGTGAAAGAAGCCTGTATTTCGGCTAAAGAGCGGCTGAAAGGCGGAAGGCTCGCCGGGTCACTTCCGTGCTTGGGGTGAGCTCCAACCCTTTCTGCGTCTGCAACAGAAAATTTCTTCTCTACCCAACAAGCATGGAACGCGACTTCTATGAGTGCGAAAGTATTCCCGCAAATGCAGAGGACATGCACGTCATTGACATGATCAACCATTGTACTGGTGCCTGCCAATGTTATGCTTGTGCCCGTCTCAGTGAGCAGTCGCAGAGATCTTAACTGCAAGAGAGCCCAGAGCGCCTGCCGAAAATGCATATGGTACCTTCGCATATCTCCAGCTTTTGCATTATGTCCCACTTATCGACCTTTCAGCATCCCCACTTTCCTGCACTTTCTCTCGGCTCAACTAATAAAGATGGAGTCGACGAAGAGAATTGTGTGCATTCAAAGCTCAGCCCACACGCTCACTGGTCAGCACGGCACTGCTACCCGGTCTTGGGGTATGACTACTTCACCGATCACAGCTGGATATACTGGAGGCGAAGTTTTATGGTGGTACCGCCTGCTTTGAATTGCTTTGATATACCGTTCGTTCGTTAACATACTCCTCTTGCCAATTGCTGCCATTACTATCATTTCTCTTTCGACTCCGCCATCACCAATTGCGTGGTTTACAGCGTGCTTTGAGAGACAAGCACGTCCGTCTTGTCCCAAAAGCAGCACTCATCTGGCACGACTCCTAGCTGTGTCATGCAACACTCAATGCCAAAATAGATATCTCGCTCATTTGCCCCTTTCAGCAGAATTTTGACTTCGTTTCGAACAAGTTCGACACCGCCTGACCCTCCACTAAACTGCCATCATGGATGGCCTAGCAACAGATCTTGACTTCCCGGCGGCAGAGAAGACATATTCCCATGTCTCCGTGCAGAGACCAGAAGCTGAATCACCAGTATCATCCACGGCTTCCTCGCCAACGACCTCTCACCATGAAGCATTCGTTGCCGATCCAACATCGTTAGCACTCTCACCAACCACAACGCAAATAGCACGGCCTCCGATATCACGTGAGATCTCCCGCTTTACAACTCACGGCACGACATATACGTCTGATCCATCATTTGAAGTCGATTTTGAAGATGGCTCAACCGAAGACCCACGGAATTGGCCGGCGTGGTACAAGGGACTCGTGGTGTTCACGATTTCATTCAGTACGCTAGTTGTGGTAGTCTACTCGACGAGTTACACAGCAACTCTTGAGCCGATGAAGCATGATTTTGGTATCACGTCGACGACGATTCCCACGTTAGGTGTTACGACATACTTGCTTGGTCTAGCTATTGGGTCACTGGTGCTGGCACCAATAAGTGAGACATACGGTCGCAAGCCGGTCTATGTCATCGCCTTGTTCTGTTTCTTCATCTTGGTAATACCCTGCGCACTTGCGAAGAACATGGAGACCATCATCATAGTGCGCCTTTTTGGTGCGATCGCTGGTAGTGCAACGATCGCGAATGCGCCCGGAACAGTGGGAGATATTGTGTCTGACGAGTATCGAGCCTTAGTGTTTAGCATCTGGTCTATCGGACCCATGAATGGTAAGTCCCGTAAAAACATTCTTCGGGTACACGACTGACGAGTACAAAATAGGCCCTGTGTTCGGCCCCATCATCGGCGGCTTCGTTACACAGTATGTGAACTGGCGATGGGCCAACTGGCTAATCTGTATTTGGGGAGGAGTGGCCTGCTTGATGATCGCGTCGATCAAAGAAACCTACGCTCCAGCATTGTTGCAGCAAAAAGCTAGGAAGGTCCGCAAAGAAACGGGCGAGAATCGTCACTGGTCCCGTTACGACGTTCGAGTCGGCTTCGTCGAGCTCATGAAAGTCAATCTCAGTCGCCCCTTTATCATGGCTGTTAAAGAACCAATCTGTGTATTCTGGAACGTCTACATTGGCATTATATACGGTACATCACCTCACCTCTTTTCCCTTATAGCAATCGCCCATATTGCTCAAGTACTAACTTTCATCTCTCAGGAATTCTCTATCTGTGCTTCGTCGCCTACCCCATTGTCTACACTGAGCACCGCGGCTGGTCCATCTCGAATTCCTCCCTCGCCTTTGTAGGCATCGGTGTCGGCAACATGATAATTATCTGCTCCGCATCCCCTATCAAAAAGATGATCAATGCTCATAAGAAAGACTCAAACGGCGAAGTCCCACCCGAGGCTATGATGTCCGTCGTTTGCATCGCCGCTATCCTGATCCCACTCGGCGAGCTGTGGTTCGCGTGGACGTGTCTGCCAGCGCATATTCATCCAGCTATCAGTATCGCGGCAGGCATACCATTTGGTGCAGGAAATGGCGCAGTGTTTATTTATGCTAGCAATTACCTCGTGCATAGCTATGGCATCTACGCAGCATCGGCAATGGCTGGCAACGCTGTTATACGTAGTGTACTTGGTGGGACGCTACCTCTGGCCGGACAATCCTTGTATGATGCGCTAGGCGCGAATTGGGCAGGCACCATGCTTGGGTTGCTCGAGGTGGCTATTATTCCGATACCGTTCATATTCTACAGATACGGTGGTAAAATTAGGGAGAAGAGCACTCTGATCAGAGAGATGCGGGAGATTGAGGAGAGACAGGAGGCCAAACGAAGGCGTGCGGAGGAAAAGGCAAAGAGGGGGCAAAGGGCAGATGGGGGTGAGAAAGTTTTGATTGATGTGCCTGTTATTCGGGTATTGGGGGACAAGGAGGTGGAGGCGGAGGTGGAACTGTCAAGGATGCAGGTCATAGAGAAGGACAAGGAGGATGTATGAAAAAGAACCATGGGTGTTCTGACGGATATGACTTCGAATTTAGCGGAGGTGTTGGGGCGCCTTTCTGTGCTACATAGAGGAAACGAACTAGACCTTCAATGTTTGGGGAACCAGCATACTTATAGTTCTTCCGTTTAGCGTTACTGATATTGGGATCAATCTCCAAAGGAGCGGTATATACTATGGCGCAAGGTTTGATGTAACTTGTAGTACTGAATAGGACGTCATTATTTCGCATCATAATAACGCATCATGGTCAACTAAGGATAGCGTTACAATATTGATGTAGATAGCTTGGGCTGCATTCGCAGGCCATCTGGGTTGAGGGAGTAGTTCGACTGGCTATGAGATCGGCGAGACTGGCGCAACTTTATATGGTTGGCACTGAATAACTCGGCCGACTTTGAATTTGCCTAAGCATTTCAAATCCCTACACATTTGCTCGCCGACAAATCCTTGGTGCTCCAACAGCGACTTCGTAATAGATGCGAGGTGGACATCATAGATTGAGGACGAAAGGCTCATTCTTCAAAGTAGCAACGCAGGCATCTTTGTCGTCCTGCGATCTCCTGCTCTCACGGATACCTCCCAATCTCTCAATTCTCTTTCTCCGGGCTCGTCTGAGCCAAGCGATGTAACCAAGCAGTGGCCAAGCAGTAGCTTAACCGAAACTGGTGTAGCCCTAACCCCACAAACATATCCATGTAAAGGTCAACGTCTGCAATCGGATTGGTCCTCACCTCTTCAGCATGATCACGCTAGAGGTGGACGACCTATCATGGACAAATTCGACCATCAATTAGTGTTGATAAGCTTTTGTCTGGTTGGCTTTGCTCATGCTTGATCGTCCAGAACCTCGGAAACTCAACGTTCAAGTCTTTTTGTCGTCACGTTCAGTCTCAACCTTGCCACTTAAGCGCACTGAAATGGCATGACTCTTTCTGTTGCTTGTTATTAAGTAGTCTGTGCATCACATTGAAATTCCTTTGTACGAACTTCGTCTAGTCACAGCAAGCGCAAGCAACAAATAACGATTTCCTCTTGTGTTGTCATCACTACACATTCCTACACGCCATTCTCGACATTATGACCCATCTCTCCGGCGGCGCAATCAGTGGCATCGCGTTCGGCACCGCACTCTTCGTCCTAGTAGGTGCCTCTCTAGCGCTTTGGTGGCGGCGTGTCCACAGAGACCATTTCAGTAATGACCCCAACGCATGGGGTGGATCGTGGGGCGTGAAAGCGATGGAACAGGCTCAAGCTAGGATGGATGAGCAACGAAAGGAGGAGCTTAGGTTGGACATGCAGAGGCAGCGAACGTTGGATGAACAGAGGTCGACGGAGCTAAGGGGGATGAGTTCGGGGAAGGATTTGGAGAGGGGTGACAGAACGACTCCGGCTGAGACTGTGAGGACTGGGCACGACGCCGCAGACACGACGAGAGCGACTCAGAATTAATGTAAACATCCATTGCTTGCGTTTCATGGGCATGGAGTCCAGGATAATGATGCACGACCTTTCCAAAGGATTGTGTAGGACAGCGACACAGAATGTTTGCTCAAGTGTGGTTTCTCTGATTAAATTCAGTTGTACACAAAGCTGTGCGGATTTCTCAAGTCATCCAGCATCGATTGGCGATAATTGTACTCTGCGATGAGTGCCTTTAGCACAATATCAGCCAACCCCTACAAACTGCTATGAGCAGCCCTCGACAAATTTGACAAATCAAACCACGATTAATTGAAAATTAGGCACTCCCGAGCGCGCTTTGATACAGCTACAATTTCCAAACTTGTGGAATGATCGAGCATACGGCCCAAACTGCAAAAAGATACGGCTTATGTTAGCATGTTGAAATGGCCAACAGCCTACGATTGATGCATTTCGGATACCTTTGACGTGATCGCATTATCAGGAGTATATCCCTGAAACGAAGGACGGAACAGAAAATTCAATCATGGAGGTCAACACCGATCAACACTATTGACAACACTCAGTGACCCTCGTTCTTCTCAGTTCGTGCCAAGCATTTTGGTGAACTCGAGTGGTTCGGGAGTCAGTTAAGTCATCTGAAATAGCTGGACTAGATGCGAAACTTTGTCAAGAGCGACCATTGCAACAGATGTGACGAATCGTGGTTCAACCAGAAAAACATTTCTCATGATTTTGTAGGAGTGTTGGACATGCCTGTCAACTCAGACACACGTATGTACTACTCCCTAACAATTTGACCTCAAAGGCTGGTACCAAATCTACTTCCATTTGGTTTCGATCGCGGAAGTTAGATTACCACAAGACGAGAAGTCAAGAACACAAGCTGAATCAAAGTAATCAGTTAGATAATGTGTCTATCACAATCTTTGGGTTTTATGTTCTGCCTATCCTCGTTACTTTGCCTTTGCTTCCAACAAAAATCCCTCTAGCACACCCTTCTGCCGACTCTTCACATCATGCATCCGGTTCTCCTCCCAGACCTCACCGCCCTCACCGAACGCATTACTCATCTTGCCTAAAAAGAAGTCCAAGTTCTTCTCGCACTGCGGGAATGCCTCCTTGAATGTCTTGAAAAGGTCGTCCACACCGGGCTTCTTCCCGCCTTCTTGAGATGGTCTTGTGATCTTTGACTCAAACAGATCAAGATATTTGTGCATGTGGGCCATGTCCTCCTTTGCATTGGGTGTCCAGCCCTGCTCAATATGACCTGGGATGATGTTCTGCGGGTTTAGGGATTCAATGAGCTTCAGTGTTAGTCGCCAGGCATCCAAGATCTGAGGCGTTTCAATCTCTTCGACCCATGCATGCGTGCTACGGGCGTAGACCGCATCGCCCGTGATGATGGTGCGTTCCGTGGGTAACCAGAAGAGCGTGTGGTCGATTGAGTCGCCCTGAACTGGACCTAGGAGGCAGACGGGTGACGCCTCGTCGCCAGGCAGGATGAAGAAGGAGTAGTTGTACACTTCAGGTTTGGCTGGGTTGGCGGGAACATTTTCCTTGCCGAAAACGTTGGGCCAGTAGATGACCTTTTCAGCATATTCCCGATCTATACCCGCGCGAACGTATGGGTGGGCCAGGAAACGGGCTGTAGGAAATGCTTCAAGAATTGGATTGGCGCTGAAGTAGTGGTCTGGGTGGTGGTGAGTGACGAAGACTCCGACAACTGGATTGGAGGTCTTGGACTTGACAAACTCGACGACTGATTTGGCGTCTGGCACCAGGAATGGAGGGTCGATGATAACCGCGCTTGTGCTGCCGACTATAAGACTGGTTACAGAGGAGAGACCTGTTTCTGAAGAGATGGTGTAGTGCGTCTGGAGAGGCATGTTGGCTTGTACTATAATCAGAACAAACAAAGTTTGCGATGCAATATCGTGAAGCTGCTGAAGCGGACGCAGTGCTAGTCGAGTCTTTGTGTACCGAATTTAAGGGATGCCTCATATTTAGCGAACAGTTCTAGGTTATCACACATCCGATGCGAACTTTGTCACGTTCTCACCATTTTCTATCCTTTGATTGGTGTGCTCCTAGTGGAGGTAATCATTGGTCATTTTACAGCATCATTATCTCCTGTTACCCGAAGTTCCCTCAAGTACCATAATTTTAGTACTAAAGGTGACAACTCCCACCTTCCTCCACTCGACTCAGAAAATCAGCAAGCGCCTGCACCCATAAACCTGTACTTGTTAAAGTCTCTCCTATCGTAATCAAATAGTTTGTTCTTTTATTGCTACTGATGAGATGTTCTTGTAGTGGAAGAGGTGTGAACATTTGGCATTGAATCCACTTTTCTAAATAATCTCCGCATGACATCTTCACCTCTTTGGAACCAGTAAAAAGTTTAATGTTCATCTTGCAACCAGTGCTAACAACAATGGCAAATCGGAGACTGAACCTGCAGAACAGCAAGAGCATGCGCTTCCTAATTCGAATATTAGGTAGCCGGAATGTGGGGTAAGTACCTCATCCGGGGTAACGACCGAGAGAAGGACCGGGCACACAGCATCTCCGCCTACTCAGCAAAGAATGGATGAAGTTTATGCAGAACATGAGATTCGAGCTTGGGAAGCGGAACAAGTAGAGATTAGGGAAATATTAAGGCCACGACTTAGAAGTTGTCCAGGCCGTACATCACACACTTCTGTCATTGAAAAAAGTCACTATAAGGACAAGATTTGCGGTTCAGCAGGCACAATTCTACACTGTCGTGCCTTAAGCTTTCTATCATCAAAATGACCCGCTTCGATCCGTTACATGAGTCCCTTACCTTTACCTCTCTGAAGGACACCGTAGTAGTCCTGACAGGTGGGGCTTCAGGAATTGGTGCCGCGACAGTCCGGCTCTTGCACTCACATGGTGCTCGCGTTGTCTTCGGTGACCTCGACGAAACGGCTGCCAAATCAGTCGTAAATTCAACTTCGTCCACGGACGTTCACTTCTTGAAGACTGATGTCCGCTCCTACAGCGAAAATCTCGCATTGTTCAAGTTGGCATTCGAGAAGTACGGAAGGGTCAATCACGCAATCGCCAATGCCGGACTTGTAGAACGACCCGGCTGGTTTGACCCGCGCGTCACATTGGATGCCCTGGACAAGGAACCGGACCTTACAGTGTTGGACGTGAACTTGAAAGGCGTGTTATATTTCGCGCATATAGCGTGCACCTACCTCGCTCACGGCAATGAATCAGAAAGAAAGGACAAGAGTCTGACGTTGCTGAGTAGCATAGCTGGCTGGAAGGAGAGTCCGGGGTTGTTTGTGTACCAGGCTTCGAAGCACGGCGTACTGGGTTTAATGAGGTCTTTGAGGTTGTATGCGCCGGAAGTCTATCCTGGGGTTCGAGTCAACGCGATCTGTCCGAGCTTCACTGACACGAGGATGATTGCTGGCGTTAAGGATGGGGTTGTTAGTGCAGGCCTGCCAGTACAGACGCCGGATGATGTCGCAAGATGTATTGTTGGTGTAAGTGTTGCGGGACCTGGAAGCAAGGCTGTTTGGTATGATGAGAAAGAGGCGTCAGGTGTCCACCAGAGGAAGACATCTGGTGGTGCAGACTGGGAAGACACCAAGAGACGGGGCTTGAATGGAAGAGCATTGCATGTACTGGGTGGGGTGTGCCATGACATTGATGAGGGACTTGATCGAACACAGGAGCTATGGTTGGGCCAGGAGATGAGCAAGATCGTGGAGGCAGGGCAGAAGGGTCTTGGGGATGGGACAGGATGGGTAAAAGGTCAATAAGTAAAGGTGAAAATGTTGCATTGAGCCACCAAGCTGAGATAAGCTCTCCAAGCCTAGACAGAAATAAACTCCTAACACGTCCAAAACCCGGTTCAGACACATTGCGCCCCAGTTTTTCTAACCATAGCGGCCAATTGATGCCACTTTTGGAACGCCATCGATGCAAATTTCCGCTCAACTAACCAGCCGTATTACAGTGTCAATATCCAAGCACTTCGCAAACTTCTTCCACAATACTGTCTCCATCTGAGCCCTCTGTATCGACAGGGAGTACATCCCTTTCCTCGACAGCAGGCTGCTCGAGCGCTTCTAGCTGACTTCTGATCATATTGCTCTTCATGTAATGCCCTCTACGGCCTTCAACACGTCTGACAAGCTCGTCCTCACTTGCTTCAAGCATGACAAACTGCGTCACTAATGACCCATCGCTGAGCATATGCCTCAGTGCAGCTCTATGTTGTCGCTTTAGTGCTGAGCAAGTGAGGATGATTTGTTTCGGCACAGATAAGGGATCGAGCATCTGAGCTGCCCTCAAACGCTCGAGAATAGCGATCCTGACACGAGCAAGCCAAATCTCACGATCCAGAGATGATAGAGGCACGCCGTTGCTCATTTTCGTGATTGCGATCGCGTCGTGAAGAGAGTCGCCCTCGATGCTGGGACATGCCAACCGATGTGCCAGATTTGTGGCGACTGAGGACTTGCCACTGCCGCATGGCCCAGCTAGGACCACGAGGGTGGTCTTTTGCAAACTTTCTGGCTCTGTTGTCTGTGGCGTTGTGCTTGTTGAAGAGGTTGTGGTCCAGGAAGTGGCAAGGAAGTTCTGAACAAATCTGTTCACCAAGTCTTGTGTCAAGGCTGGACAACTGCGGATAGCAGGTGATAGGGCTTCCAAAGCTTTCGTCTCGTAGTCGAGTCCTGTTTTAGCTGGCCTATCGTGGTCATACTTGCTGGCAAAGAATTCGAGGAGCTTGAAGGTTGGGTTGGTCGTGACGTCGGAATTAGAAGCTCGCAATCTCTTAACCCATTCTCGCTGAGACACCCTCTCAAACGTCAGACCTGCATTCTCTAGGGCCGAGAGCAGATCATCTGTCCAATGGAATGTATTCGGGTTCACGACATTGAAAAATGACACTGTTGAACCTGATAGTGAAATGTCGTTGACTGAGTTTGCGACAACATCAACCGGTAACCACCTTGGGAGTTCATCAAGGGTCGGAAGGACGCCAATGGTTGTTGCTGCTTGCAGCATTAGCGGAATAGCTTCTGTGTTGTTCCAGATGCCGTGAGTTGTGTCTGCCACAATCTGTCCAACACGTAGTACTCGTGCAGCCATTCCAGTCTGTTCAGCGGCCTTTGCAATAATGTGCTCAGTGACGAGCTTGGACTGAGCATAACCCATCCCTTGAGCGCATTGAAGAGATTCTGGAAGCGCTTCAGGAACAAGAGGCCCTGGAGTTCTGGCAACTGTGCTCACCGAAGAACAGAAATTGAAGGAGGCAGGTTTCGGACCTTGCGCGGCAAGACATAGCATCATCAAATTCCTTGCGCCAGCGATACAGTCCGCTTCGAAACTGCTGAGTCTCTTGTTGAAGTTGACTGACCATGCACAATGGATGAGAGAAACAATTCCTGACTTGAGATGGTCGAGGACTGCTGCATCCAAGCCAAGGTCGGACTGAGCGAAGTTTGATGGATAAGCCGTTATCTTTCGGCGCGCCTCTAGAGGCAGCGAGTGAAGCACTGCTCGATCCTGCATAGATTTGAGTGTGCGCCGCATGGCACTCCTCTGAGAGGGTGCACGGACAAGGCAACAGACTTCCGTTATGTCTTCCCGCACAGCAAGCTGTGCCGCGACGTGAGCGCCCAGAGAGCCAGTAGCACCCGTCACGACAACTATTTTGTGGTCGGATTGAGATTGTGTAGGCACGTGTGCTGGGAACTGTGCATATTTGGAGATCAGGCTCGCCATTTCATCCTCAACGTTTGCAGAAACGGTAGCAGCCCCATCTCTTGCTGCGATAAGAGCTGTTGCTAGTTTGGCGATGCTCGGCTGCTCAAAGACGATATTCTGCGATATCTTGTGTCCGTTGAGCTGCACGTCTTGCAGAATTTTGCCCCGAAGCCGACTTGACTGTAACGAATCCACTCCAAGAGAGAAAAGGTCGGTCTCGTCCGCGATGTCCTGTGCATCAAGTCCTGGCACAAAGTTCAAAATCTGCTCTCGTAGATAAGAGCGCATTTCAACATCATTCAGTACAAGCGTACCAGTTGCCGTCGCCTCCAGCTTCTGGTATAGCTCTTCAATCTGCTGAGCAAATGCCTTGTAGAATGCCTGCCTGATCAGAGTGCCTTTGTCGGTCTGCGGATAGGTGGTTCCAGCGGGAAGGACAACAACCATCTCACGAGATATCTGTGCAAAACCCGGTGAGTCTCTGTTCTCTTTTTCTATCGTTGGCCACAGCGTGTCAATGAGGGCCTCCTCTTGGAGATCTGATGCAGCATCGGATGCGATAATCATCATTCCAAGTCTTGCTTTACCAGCTCCAAAGATAACCGCATCCTTGACCAGTGCATTGTGTCGAACAGCCATTTCTGTAGGAATTGGAATCGCCTTCTCTCCATTCATGAGCACAATTGTGTCGTCTAGACGACCGCCGTACTTCCATGCAGCCTCTATCGATGGGTGTGGCTCAAATAAGTCTTTGGTGGCGTAGGCTCCATCTTCCCTATTGGTCGCAACTTTGGATGGCCATCCGTCAAGAATAACGAGCTCGAAAAGATTTCCTCCTTGGGGCTCGAAGCGAACGAACGGAGCCAGTTTATCATGGACTCTCAAGTAGTTCCATGCTTTGTCACCAGCAGGTCGAAAAGATGTCATCAGCTGTCCTGTTTCCGTGGTACCATAATGACTGATCAGGTTGACGCCATTCTCAACTAGCAAGTCACCAAGGCCATCGGGGCAAGCAGAGCCACCAAACATCACAACCTTCATGCTGGCGAGCATTTGGAGGCCTTCATCACTCTCGCTGAGCAACTTCAGCGCGTATGGCACGCCGTAGAATATCTCGAATTGATACTGACGAAATATATCGAGCAGATTTTGGCTGGTTAATGGTATACTCGCATTGTACATGAAAATTCTCTTGTGTGATGTGAATCCGCGCAATACGCTGCTCAGGCCATGGGCATGAAACAGTGGTAAAGTGATGAATCCTTCGAGACCCATGTTGTTCTCGTAATTTCGTAGAGCCGCAGCATGCGTTTGATAAATTGGCTTCGGCAATCCGGTGGATCCCGATGAGTGAATAATCCATGACACTTTGCTGCTCTCCTGAGATAAATCGAGCTGTTGGTTAGACACATTGCCATTGTCGAAGCTTCCATACTGGCTCTTGGAAAGAACATTAAGAATGTTCAGTCCAGGTACCTGCGTCTTGACACCTCCCGAGATGGTCTTCTCAAAGCTTGGATCGATACAGATGTTTGTACATTTCGTTGATTTCAACAAAGACACATAGGCAGCTTCTGAGATTCTTGTTGAGAGGAAGAGAACTGTGAAACCTAAGCGTGACAGTGCGAGCACAGTTACAAAGTAGTCGAGCGACGATGGGCCGAGAATGGCGACCACAGCCTCAGGTGTGGCAGAATTTGGGCGTAGAGGAAGGTGAGGTGCCAGCAGGCGTGCACCTGAGGTAGCAAAGTTGTCTATTTGGCCATAGGTGTATTCAACGTACTGTACGCCCTGTGTTGGGTATCCGAGAATGGGTTGATCGCGTGCAAGCCGTGCTCTTAACGATATGAGCTCGGAGATTGTTCGAGGTGCTTGTGGAGGTGGGGAAACAGGTGGCGTGGGGACCTCTATTGTGCTCACAATGGCTGATGGCTTGGTTTGGCTATGAGGCACTGTTTGAATATTAATTTGAGCCATCATGCCGAGTGGTTATCAGAACAGCGGCAACAGTGTTTCGGGGAAGAGATGTGCTGGTGGAAGAAACGGTGAAGAAGTGCTCCGTAGGTTATTTTATCTTACCATCACTTGGACCATCCTCCGACATTTTCTTGTACCCAGTCAAACTACTGCCTCACGTAGTAAGTTGCCGGCTTATGCTGTGGAGATTCTAACCAAAATCAAAATCGAACACTGTATACGAACACTCCGGCGGCATCTTGGTGGCCACCAGGAATGGCGGCCAATACCCCGTAAAGTGCCTTGCACGATAGCCGGGGTCCAGAGATGTGGCGAGATGCGGCGAGATGGCGGGCACTACCGTTTGGTGTCATGGGGGATGTTTCCGTCGCTTCAAGCTTGGACGACTGCTTCCGAGCCGCCGGAATGAGAATCAGGAATGACGCTAGACGCGTCTGAGAAAACACTACTTCCCGAATCATGTGGCATTGCTTCTGCTGCAAAGCTGTGCAGAGATCATCTGAAGAGAAGTCCAGTAGCAAGTCTGGGATATTTCGGCTTTGTGAGATCAACGGCTCGATGTATTTCTGTGGTCGTTGAGAATCGCAAAGCTTTTAGCTTCCCTTTGCACAAAGTTACACACATCGGCATTATGAAAAATTGAGGTAGTTTCTGGGATCTGATTCCAGGGACTGATTAACAGTTCCTGTTGGACTATTCCTGCTTCGGAGATTGTGTCGCAAAAGTCAGTAGAAGATTGACCGAGGTAGCGCGTCATAAAAGAACGGAAGTCAGTTTCACGACCAGTAGATCTTCAAAATCTGCAAGGTTGGTATCTTCGATCTGACGTATTACAGCTTTACCCACAATTCAACATAGTGTCACCAGGCCTGCTCTGCCTTCAACGCAATTGATGTAGGACCAATAGACTTCTTTAACACGAAATTTTGAGATGAAATCGAAAGGTCGTCAGACTGACAATGTTATTTGTTCCTTCGCTTTTGTATTGATTTGACACGCACGGAGACTTATTCCGCTGCACACCTGAGGGTACGCCTGTTTGAGCATTTACTTGCTACATAGGAAATCGTTACCATATGGTGAGTGTCGGTAAGCTATCGCATACCTTCTTTACTTGCGACATTTGTATAATTCAGCCTCAAGTATTGCAATAATTTTCGTGCCGGTAAAGAAGACATGCGTTTTGGGTTGCTGGAAGCGAATGTATCATTTCCGGAGGTATGGCCGCCCGATTTGATGTTCTTTGACCAAAGAGGAAAGGTACGTGGTGCCAAGAGTCTAGGGGCCGAGAAACCACGACCCGAGAAAAGAGCTCGAGTCTACCAGTACTAGTACAACAGGCATGACGCATATCGTTCGATAACGATAGCAGCTTCAATACCATCGGCCGGCTCGAGACTGGTGTTGTGAGCTTCGTGAGACGACGGTGGTCTTGTCTGCGTCGTGCCCTGTTCTTCCGACTTCCAGGTTCCGCTGGTGTTCTCTCCACAGAGTTTTACGGGCTTGCAACTCTTGGCGGTGGCTAGATGCTGGTCCGTTGCAGGAAGCCAAGGCACTTGTTGCCGACGGAACATGATCTTCTGGATCCAACAAGCTCTTGTACTGTATCACTTTCACGAGCCAGTTTGCCGTGTGATCTCCCCGGATCTCGTGGCGTCCACCCCGCCTCGTCTCCGCGAGGCGACTCTCTTGGCAAGAAATGTGCACCGTCGAGAGGTTGCTATCTACCGCCGGAGTTGACGGAGGATTTGTGAGGAGCTTTGATAGATAAGTTCGACTTTTTCGCCATGAATCATGTCTTCTCTCACCAGCTCATTTACCATCGAGTAACTGCGTCCTCTGGCATCTGATTGTCTCTCCTGCTTCTAGCTTTCAGCCTTGGACGATCTTCCTTTTCCATCATGGCCGTCACCGTTATTGAGAAAGACCTTGAGAAGGTCGATATGATCGAGATCACCAACAAATACTCGAGATACGGCATTTCAGACGAAGATGCGGTGTTCTACGAGACCTTTTCGGAAGAAAAACAGAAAAAGCTGTTGCGGAAAGTTGACTGGCGACTGGTTCCTTTCCTTGCCCTCCTCTATCTGGCTGCCCACATCGATCGAGCCAACATCGGTAATGCGAAGATCGAGGGATTAACGGACGATCTGGGCATGGACAATATCCAATACAATATCGCACTCTCAATCTTCTTTGTGTAAGTTCAACCTCGCAGCACTTAGCTCACAAGTTTCCTGCATTCAGATGCTAATGTCGCAAAAGTCCATACATACTCCTAGAAGTCCCAAGCAACGTCGTGCTCAAGAAGTTTAAGCGACCGTCCACATATCTCGGCATCTTGGTTATCTCATGGGGTATCATCATGACCTTTACCGGCATGGTCCACAACTTCGCGGGATTGATGGTCTGTCGCCTCCTCCTAGGCGTTGCTGAGGCTGGCTTCTTCCCTGGTGCTGTCTACCTTATCACCCGATGGTATGACCAAAAGCAGCTTCAACTCCGAATAGCATTGTTCTACTGTGCAAGTGCTCTTTCGGGTGCATTTTCTGGACTTCTAGCATTTGGCATCGCCAAAATGGATGGCATAGGAGGCAAAGCTGGCTGGGCTTGGTAAGTCACCAACTTTAAAATCGTCATCCTGTATCTGTTACTAACTCGTGCTGTTAGGATTTTCCTTCTAGAGGGTGCCGTAACTGTGCTCATCGGTATTGCTACGTTCTTCTGCATGCCGGACTCACCCGAGCTGTCCCAAAAATGGCTTTCTCAAGAGGAGATCAACTACCTCTTGATTCAACGAGCTATCAAGGAGGGTGGCAAGAAGAACGCTGAAGGCGAAGCCCAAAAGTTCCAATGGAAGCTTGTCTGGGAGCTCTTCTCCGACTACAAGCTCTATCTCCAGGCATTCATCCTCTTCACGGCAAGCGCAGCCGCTTACGGACTCAAATTCACCATGCCCAGCATCACCAAGAGCATGGGTTTCACTTCCTCTCAAGCTCAACTTATGACGGTGCCTCCTTACGTGGTGGGCGCCATTTCGGCAATCACTTTCTCGAAGTTCTCGGACAAATTCCAATGGAGAATGCCCTTCGTCCTCGTCCCGATGAGCATTGTTCTGATCGGCTTCTCAGTTCTCCTCCCTCTTGCTCCCAACATCAAGCACCAGATTCCTGGCTGCTACATTGGTGTCATCCTTATCTGCATGGGTCAATATCCCACCAACCCAGCAGGTTCTGCCTGGATGGCAGGTAACGTTGCCAACGACATGAAACGATCCATGGCCGTTGCCGCCAACATTGCTATTGGCAACAGTGGTGGTATCCTAGGATCATATATGTTCCTTGACAGCCAGAAGAGTGATGGTTATCCGCTTGGCTTCGGCATTGGACTTACCCTTGCTGGCCTCACAATCATCAGCACACTCTTCCTTGAATACTCGTACTGGCGAATCAACAAGACACGCGATGCCATTCCAGAGGACGAGATCAGAGCGAAGTACACTGACGACGAACTTGCATTGATGGGAGACCAGTCACCTTTGTACAGACACAGGCTATAATAATGTTGCGAAGAAGATTGAAACAAAATGTTTGGAGCGTTACGCAGGGCATCTGGCGTTCCAGTTTATGTTACGAGTGTCATGAGAAGCATTTACATATAGGCACTATTTTCAAATAGACCAAGGTTGGCGTACCCTGGATGAGCGATCAGCTTCTCTGAGAGCTACACCAAAACAATGATAAACCAGATTCAATAAACCGATGATTACTTTATCGCGCATACAATCAAGCGAAGTGCCTCGCGTAGCCGAACGAACTTTTACACGCCTAAAATCAAAGAATTACTTAACCACACTAAGCTTAACGGCACACTTGTTGCAAAGTATGGTGAGTCTTCGATTGATACGTACTCTGATCTGACAAGACACAGATCATTTAACAATCATAGAAGAACAAGCCACAAGAAACCTCTTCAAAGCTCTAGTTGAGCTGATATTGCAGAAAAGAACATTGATGTTGTTTCAAAGTCATGCGAAAGATATATGAATATTGTGTGTTATCTTTGTATTGCTTGGTAGGAGTAGTTAGAAAATCTCCTTTCCCATCAATAAGATTCTGCTATGTAAATAATGAAATAGTCGCTTAACAACCACGACTTCGCTTGGGAGCCTGTAGCATCCTTCCATTAGAGTCAGATCTTGGCCATTGAGAGTGCCTACTATGACATCCCAAATCCAAACATGTCCTGCCCATTCATCGAACCGGCCCCGATGGTGTCAAGGCTCTCCCAACCAAAATCAAGCATATATTGAAAACTGGAGTCAGAATTCGAGTTCGGTGTTAGCATTGTTGAGAACATAGAGTAATCGTTCGCGTCGTGTGTATTGTTTATGCTCTGGTCAAAAAGAGAAGGAAAAGGCTCTGCACTGGCACTGGTGACATCCTCGGCTGTCCGTGGAGATGTAAAAGTGTTGTTGCTCAAGTCGGTTATGCTCATCACATTACCTGCTTCGCTGCCGTGCCGGATGCCTGGTTTGCTGGTGCTATCGATGCTGGTGGTGCGTCTCTGGGAGGATCCTGTTGATGCCTTATTGGTGTTTCTGCGTTTTGCAAGACTTTTTTCGACTTTCGACCTCAGATGTGCTAACAAAGCATGATGTCTTGCTGCCTGACTGCCCGGCGGAGGTAAAGTTGATAAGTGGTCATGGCAGCGTCGCGCCTTGGCTGAACACTCGTCAACATTGAGCATAGTTCCAGTACCACCATGGCGTACTCCTTGAATTAAAAGCACATACAGTGTTGAAATACCAACCAGCGCGATGTATTGGGTCGACCAGAACGATCCATAGCACTGTCCTTGGGCAATGAGGGCCTCCACGGTATCAAGTATAGTGATGATAGCCGCTATGCATTCCCGTAGCGATCGTTTGGCTCTCGGATCTGACTGTGAAAACAGACTGGTGCCCTCCCCAAAATCCATTAAAAGGCATCTTCTGGTCGCCAGTATTCGAACATGAGCCAGGGCAAGTTTCAGTATGGTGTTCTGGCGCTCAAATGTTCTTTGCCCTGTCAGTGTCTTTTCTCGAGGTTTGAGGAAATCTGGTAGGTCATTCTGCCACTCTGCCAAAACTGCAAGAATCTCATTGCTCCTGTCAAGTATTTGATCGTTGCTAAGCGAGTGTAAGGGATACAGAAGGTCATTATTTCGGGCAGTGATTTTTGCCAACTTTGCATGACAAATGGCAGCCTCCAAATTACCATGGCGTGGCAAGCTTTCGATTGGTTCGGAAGAGATTAGATCGTGGTCGTCGATATTCTGTGGAAAAGGCTGGTCTATATCTTCATCTCTGAGCAACCGAGGTCTCCCAAGCATAACACTCAAGTAGCCGTCGAGCACATATAACGACCAGAAGGTCCGCTTCCGACATTCTGCTTCTAAAGGGTTGACTTTCGAGGACGACTGCCGCCTGTGAATTCCAAGAGCAGTGGCGACTGTTACCGCGAAACTAAAACAGTACCTGCATTCATTCAGTCGAAAGGTGCTCAGGAGGTTTAAACACATGCCGATCCTTGCTTGAACGCTTGCTAAAGACGGTGGCCCGGGCTCCCTTTCGAGCAGTGTCTTTGCTCTCTCGGAACATGCCATGCTCAGATTAATGTTGCCTTTACCCGCAACATAAGGTGCCCCTGGAGTAGCGTGTAAGAGTGTTTGTGCACAAACGAATAAAACGCATGCTTGTTGCGCAGCTGTTAGTTTGTGGATCGCATTTGTTACAAAACTAACTGCCCATTTCTTTAGTGTTGGATGGTGTAAGAACCGATAAGTAGGTGAAATGTATTGGAAGTATCGGTCACTGAGGTCTGAAATTTGTTCGGTGGTGAACAGAGGCTCAGGTAGATTGTCATAATTCTTGAGTTGTGGTATATCGCCATAGGCAACCAAAGGAGCCCCAGGAATCAGATTGGCCTCATCCTCGTTACTTGGAGGAACTCCCCTGCTGTTTGGATCACTGCTCTTTACCCATGGATGGTATAGGAAAGAGACGCCTGAAGTTGGCCCTACATGGTTTCCGGGCATGAATGTCTGTGGAGGCTCGATTGAGCTGCGCCTCGATGAGACATTGGCGATTGCATCGTTAAAGGTACTTCCAGCTCTACTCGTGTCATTGCTTTCATCGAAAGCCGGTCTCGGAGCCACTGAGGGAGCCGTTTGTCTGGCTTCAGATAATGTTGGTGTCGATGTAGTGCTTGCGTGGTTGCTCACCTCCGCTAATGGTGAAGTGGTGTTTGGAGGGCCTCCTGAAGCATATTCGCAAACAACTTCTTCACGAATGCACACCTCGCAAGGCAATGTCCCACTACATCTCACCTTTCGTCTGTAGTCACAAGTTAGTCTATCTCAATCATTTGAAGCACTCTAGGGAATCATTCACACAATTCTTGAAGCACCAACTTCTTAATACCAACTTGTAGAAGTGGATCTGTCAAACTTACTTTCTGCAGAAAGCACATGCATTTGAGGTACGAGGGTACCTCAGCTTGCGCTTCTTGGGTCTGGGTTCTGGGGAAGTGGGCTCACCCACGTGTTCAGGCTGCTCGGGCATCCTATGATCCAGTGAAAGGACACTCAAGCAAGACTAGAGGCACCAGAGAATTACGTTGGAGCACCCCCAGACATTGCTCCGATGGACAGGGCATAATATGAGATAGTAAAGCAAGAGAAGGAAGGAATCCGTCGGCTGACGGAGAAAACGACGGAACAAGCAGAAAAAAGGTCAGTTGACCCGAGTATTTCACTAGCATAAACAGAGACTAGTGTGTTGCGGCTCATTCGAATGCACTCCTCCGATCGCGCCTTTCATTACCCTATCCAACTTTTACCCAGACGATTTATCCGCTCATTACTGGGATCCGTGTCGTTGGGTCACTATCACGGCGTTCTGCCATGTAATATCGATGCGAGGTCGGTTTAATGCCGACAAACCCTACGTATCATACCCACCATCGGGCATTGAAAACTTTTTGCATCACGACACAGTAAGAAGCATATGGGTAGGATCATATATATGAGACAGTCCCATCTGCCAGAGTTAAGATTCTTTCAAAAGAACATCAAACTTTGTGGCTGACTTGTTCATTCCCGCATCACCACATTACTTAAATCATCCAGGTAACACGTCCATTCGGACTCCTGATCATCCACCTAGAGGAATCCAATCCGTTATTAAGTGATAAAAACACTTGGGTCACATATCAACTCGACTGCTCAATTTGTAAGCCATATCGCGATAATGGCTCTCAACCGCAGCTTCACCCTTAACACCGGCGCCAAGATTCCCGCTGTAGGTTTCGGCACATGGCAAGCTGCACCCAAAGAAGTCGAGACTGCCGTCGAGATTGCCCTAAGATCTGGCTACCGACACATCGACTGCGCCGCCATATATCGTAATGAAACTGAAGTTGGTGCTGGAATTCGCAAATCTGGTGTGTCACGGGAGGACATCTTTATCACAACCAAGCTATGGAACACGAAACAACACAGTTACGAAGAAGCCGAAGCTGGATTAGACAAGTCTCTAAGGGATCTCGGACTTCAATACGTTGATCTATATCTTATTCACTGGCCAGTGGAATTTGCAAGTGGTGACAAATGGTTTCCACTTGACAACAATGGTGTCTTCCAGGCCAAGCACTCCAACATCCCGCAGGTCTGGTCCTTCATGGAGAAACTCCTAGAAACCGGGAAGACGAAAGCCATCGGTGTCTCCAACTTTAATGTTCGACGTCTGAAGGAGCTCCTCGCCACATGCAAAGTCAAGCCAGCGGTCAACCAAATTGAAATACACCCTTATCTTCAACAGTCCGACCTTATGGCCTTCTGCAAGTCGCAAGATATCCTCCTCGAAGCATACTCGCCGCTAGGCAACAATCAAACTGGCGAACCAAAGACAGTTGATGACGTAGAGGTGCATGCTGTTGCCAAGTCACTTGATATGGATCCGGGTCAAGTACTTGTCTCCTGGGGCGTTCAAAGAGGATGGGTCGTGCTCCCTAAGAGTGTGACAGAAAAGCGAATCAAGGGCAACTTCCAAGACCAAGTCCTTCCGGAGGAGGCAATGAAGAAACTCGACGCCCTAGAACGACACAAGCGTTTCAACTTCCCAGCACGATGGGGAATTGATATCTTCGACGAGAAGGATGAAGCTGAGTTGAAGAAGATTGCAGCTGAAAGCGGAGAGGAGAACAAGACGAAATTCAACGTCTAACTTCCGCGTACTGTTGGTTATAGATTCTGTTACAGTCTTAGCAATTCATTTATTCTTGACTCCTGTCTCATATGGCAACTAGATTTCTTTTCCTTTTCCACACAACCATTTCCAATCACTCACGAACCAAGCATCGTAAATACCCTACTCTCGAAATCCACGAAACACTAACACTAGCCTTACATATTCCCACCAGCCTCTTCGCCAATGCAAACAATCACCGTCCACTCCTCAAACCTGAATTCTAAAACACCCCCACTCCCACTCAACATACCATCCCCAAGCTTTCTGTCCTTGCAACCCACAATCCCTGTTACCTATTCCACCGCCTCGAACCCTCTTTTCGACGCCACCAGCATGAGATCTGGTAATGTTTCGTGAAATACAACAGAATACGTCGTGGCAGTAGCCGCAGCGCAGCAGGGTTCACAGGGTTGTGCGAACGCAGGGATGCCGGTGGTGACGATAGTTGTAGGGTTGAGTAAGGACGTGACTTACGTTTAGTCGGGGCTCTTTGAGAACGTTAGCCAACCAGCCCGCTCTCTTTAGAAGATGACCTTGTCAATGCTGGTCAGTCATAGTACGGGCTTTGAGATTAGTGGAAGTATTGTAGGCTTGGATAGTTGAGACAATGGTTAGGACACGAGCTTTTTGTGCTGTCCGCTTTCGAAGTATGTTTGGGTGTGCTCTCTTGAGTGTAATACCTATGGCATTTTTGAAGAATGCGAAATCGATCGGTTTGATGAATTGAGGAAATGAAAGGGTACAATTGGACTGGATGTTGATCATCAATTCATTGATTCTATGACTCCTGCGCTGTCTATTGCTGAAAATCATAAACATCAATAATGTTACCGTCCAATTTCCCTACGCGACGAGAAGTAGCAGACAGAAGCCAGTGATCTCTGCCAGATCTCTACATCATCACGTTGTCCAGGGTATCATCCTTCAGTAGGCCATAAGCAGACCCAAGTACAGTCCAGCGCCCAAATTCCACAGCACATGTTCTTGCACTCTGCTCTACTTCTTCGGCCCAAACTTCGGCGCTCCAATGTCGTTGCCGCGTAGCTTAATTCCGAGTACCCTCTCAAGGTTCCCCAGAACCTTCTGGTCTGGTGCAGCAGTACCTCGCTCGTAATCACTCACTATCGTTACAGTTGTGTTGCACTTGGTAGCAAGCTCCTTCTGTGTCATCTTCGTCTCATTTCGCTTATCGATGATTGCTTGGCCGACGACTTTCCCAACGGTTTTGGGCTTGATAATGTCGTCGGATCGGTCAACTTTGGTTAGGTGTTGGCCTTCGGGTTGGCCGCCCTGTGAAATTTGTTGGCGTTGAACTGAAGGTTGAAGATGTGGTTAGAGACTTACAGAGTTAGAAGTACCCCATTTCTTTTCTGTACCAATGATGGCGCCTGATCGTTGAGCAGCGTTGAGGGCGGATCGACCCTTGACGACTCGTTCTTTGTCGGTTGCGGTGCCGCCATTTCCGCGGACTTTGCTGCCAATGCGGGTGACGCTTTCCCAATCTTCAGACATTTTTGTGGTGTGGTGGTGGTGGTTGGGAAGTGGCGGTAAGATGAGATATCGGTGGAAGGATGGGAACGATTCTGTCGGTGAGGGTTTTGTATGCGGTAAGAGAGCAGCGTGTTGCAGAAGAAGGATAGATGATGTTAATTGAAGGCTGAGATATTTATTTGAAATGCAAGTCAAAAGCTAAACAATTGTTTGTGGTTGTCTGGTTGAGGCTGAGTCAAACGACCAAATGCCAACCGCAGCTGAGCGAGGATATCACCGAGTCACGTTTCTGGAAGGTGCGAAAGTGACGCATGAGGTAGTGGCGATCTAGACCTCTAAAGTTGAGTCATGGATGCCTTACATCGGCCGAAAGTGTCAGGCATCACTCTTCCGTTTCGGAGCCCTCTACAAACATTCTGTTTCGTCGGAGCTAATGGTCCGGATTCCTTCGGGTAAAGAGAATAAATCAAGACCTAAAGGTTCGGAATTAACAGAATGTTGGCATTGTGTGATCTGAGAACATTGAATTGCCTCCTTATGCCATATCTAAGAACGTTGTGTCTACTCTTACGCTGTGGCAAAGTGGAAGAGCTATTGATTAACCCCAAGTATCTCCTCTGAGCAACCCATTCAAAAATCCATTCCCGCCCTTCTTGTTTTGCTGCTGCTTCTTCATCACCCCAGCCCGCGCACTCATCTTCTCCTCCTTCAGGTTCTGCCTTCCTTGGTAGTTGACTGCATTGCGACTCGTGGTATTTCCCTTCCTCACAAACTCCTTTTCCTCCTTCGCACTTCCTCGTTCCGTCTTGCTCGTCACAACTCCCGTAGCGGACACAGTCTCCCGTCCAGACATCGATCCTAGGCTTGAATTTGTAGTCGCTCTTCTTAGCAGACTCGGTCCACTATTGAGACCACCACTACCGGCCGTGGACGTGAAGAATGCCATCTTCGAGGTAGGGTTAGAGCCACCAGTTGAGGACGAGGCTTGCCGTAACAGACTGAGGCGGTCAACGATATTGAGGGCCTTAGTGCGTCGCTCAGAGAAAGGTGCCCTATCTCTTTCTCGGCTACTTGGGAGTTCTGGCTTCTTGAATGTGGTCTCTTGTGAATGACTGTCTTCGGACTGGTCGTCAACCACAAAATCGCCGAGGTCTTCGGCATCATCTTCCTCAGCATTCTCGTCCGCCTCAGCTTGCTGTAGATGACGATCGAGGTTCACGTACGCCTCAGGCTCATCCTCTGAATCAGAAAGGCCGAGGTCAATGACTCCAGCTTGCGAATCTGGTTCTTCGATGAGGTAAGACACCGACTCGCGGATCTCTGCTAAAGTCGCAGGTTTGCGACTTGATGCTGCCTTCGGTCTGTGACTGCTAAGCTTGTTGAGCTGAGAAATCTTTGTAGGTTGAAGTGGTGCAGATCGTGATTGGATTGTGGCTTGGATGTCACCAACTGCCGTAGCCTCATCGGTAGCAAGTTGTGATTGGGACTGCGACTGCGAATCACCGTTGGGATCACTCTCGGGCTGATCGAAGTCATCATCACTTTCGACAGCATCGTCACGATCCTCGATACTCTTCAAGAAAGCTTCTTTCTTCTTGTCCTCAGCAATCTTGCCAATTGCTTCATCTTTCAATAGTGCTCGTCGCATCTTCTCAAACTCCCGCTGCTTGGCCTTTCGTCTTTGAGCAGCAGCGTCTTCCTCGTCTGAAAGATCCAGATCATCGCCGGCACCTCGCTTGCGTCGAAGAGCACCGGTCGTAATATCTTTCAACAACTTCGAAACGGCAGCTTCGTCCGACTCCCGCTCTCGATCTGCATGCAGCTTAGCAAGCTTGGCTTCATCTCCCTTGCCAATTTGCGTGTCCTCGTCAATCATATTGCGGTCTTCTTCGTTAGCCTCGTCATCGCTGTCTTCGTCGCTTACACCACCCAAACCAGCATATTCATCGTCTGATTCTTCTGCAGCTTCGTCGATGGCTTGACGGGCTTCAGACTTCTTTTTGTTGAAGTCAGCTATAGCCTTCCGCTTCGCAGCTTTGTTCATAATTCTGAATGCTGACTTTGCTTCAGACATTGTGACATTCTCCGCTCCTTCACTACTTTGCCGTCCACGCTGAAGCCGACCCTTTCTTTGCACGATCGGACTCTCTTGGATTTGGTCAAGATGTGTTGTCTCCTCAGTTGAATGAGGGTCACGTTTGGGAGTCTCGGCGAACCGGTTGCCAGCAAAAGGACTGAATTTGTAGCCGGTATCTTGTGTTAAGTCAAACGGTGCTTGAGAAGCGGCATATCGTGTGGTCACAGCTGGAGAATCCGGCACACGTTGGCTTTGAGAGAAGCCAAAACTCAGACCAAGAGGCTGAGTCTGCGACCCTGGCACACTTTCGCTGATCATGTCGATAGAGTCAAAACGAGTGAGCCCAGGCATCATACTAATGTTCGGCGATGGCAGATCACGGAGAATGTCTATACTGTCTTGTCCTTGTGTTGAATCTTCTTCTTGCATCTGGGAGTCAGCCATGGTAGCAGCGAATGCCTGAGTTAAACCAATGGATAGATCATCAGAGTGCTGGAGGCCAGGAATAACTTTCCGAGCTGACCGAATGATCGACTGTGGTGTCTTTTTAGCCGAAGGGAGAGCAGGAGACTGGACAGCCTTGACGGGAGCATAGTTATCCTCCTCGTCGTCCTCGTCGTCAATGATTCGCTTACGACGCTGCGTACGATTGACGATTGGAGTTGTGATTCGTGCAGTCTTCTCGCCCTCAAATTCAGGTTCGGTGACAGATTTCCTTTCCGAGATTGCCTCATCCGCTGATTCTTCTGCCGCCTCGTCAATCAGGTCATACTTCACTTCATCAGTGGCTTCCTGTGCGTTTTCGTCATCCTCTTCCTCGAGCTCCACTTCATCCTCTTCGGAGTCCGAATCTGTTCCCTCATCATCGGCATGGTCGTCTTGGAAGTCGTCGTCGTCTCCGTCGCTGCTGTCTTCATCAAGGATATCCTTCTGGAAAGTGCCATCCTTCTTGGCCATTTCTTTCTCTCGCTTTCTGATCTCTTCATCTTCTTGTCTTGCTTTCTCAACCAAATCTTCAAGCTCTTCTTCTTCCTTTTCTCGCTCCTCAGCAGTCACAATGACCACACCAGCCGCTTTAAGCTTCTCAATCTTTGCTTGTCGCTCTTCTTGAGCTTGTTTGCGTGCCGCTCGCAGCAGCGCCGGTCCCATATCTGCTTTGGACATTACAGACTTGGCATCTCGCTCATGTTTGAGGTTTGCAAGAGAGCGGAGAGCAAGATGTGATGGCTTTTCCTGTAATTTCTTCTTTGGCAGATTCTCGAAGGCTGAGTACTTGCGTTTTGAGGCTTTGTCGGCAATAACCTCGAGATCAGAATCCGAGCTTGAGTCATTCCGGGCGGGGGTGCTGGACACCATTCTTGCCCTAGATAACGTATCATTCGCTACTGTAGGCACCGGCTTCTGATGCAGTTCTGCAGCTAAAGTGCTTTCATGATCTTCCGTTCTTCTAGCTGCCAGGATGTCCTCGACCGAAGGAAGATCGTCGAGTTGACAATTTGCTGCCATAACGGCTTCAACAGAAGCATTAGGATCAGTTCTGGCATAAGTAGTCTTGTCGTGATCTGGTATGGGCAGAGGGCTTGTGGGAGGAGTACCATTACGTCTCCCATGTTCGGTGTCGGATGAAAGTGTCGAACTCGAAGCTGTATGCTGTTGTGGCCCACTTGCCTCTACCACAGAAGGCAGAATGTTGTTGAAGCTAGCAAAGAAGCGCTCCTTAGTAAACTTCTTCTTCGTTCTTGCTTGATGTGCCAGCTGCATATTTCGGTTCATCCTCTGCGTCTCTCGGTTCATTTCCTCAAGAGCCTTTTTGCTGGCCTTTCGTGTTGGTCGTGCATCTTTAGCCAGGCGTTTCGCAGCAACAACTTGAGAGCGGTCGCTATCCTCCTCCGAGTCATCAGCAGGGCTAGAGCCACGCTGTCGACGTACTTGCGGGCTCGAAACTGATTCCTGGGCTTGCCGTGCTTGCTTTTTGGCTCTTTCCACCTCTTCGCGAGCCAATCTCTGCGCCCGAGCCTTCTCAACCAGAGCACTAAAGCGCGGTTTGCTTGCTGGTTCAACCACGTCATTGTAACTCAGAGTTACTGGCGATACGTAGGCATTATTAGGGGGAGATTTGTTCGAGCGATTCGAGGAAGGCGATTCTGCAGGAGATAGCGATCTCGATCGTCCCTCCAAGGCTTGTGATGGCTCTTCGACTTGTTGTTTCCGCCTCTTCAATAACAACTGCCGCTTGGGTTGGAATACGGCTTCATCTTTGTGTTCTGGACTGCCAACCGCAGGTGATCGTACCAGCTCGTCTTCGCTCTCTGATAAGTGTGAAATCCTTGCCGGGGACTTTTTCGTTGACTTCTCGACAGCCTTGACCGCGACTGGAGCAGCCGCTTCACCAGCGAGACGACGCGCCAACCTGCCTCCTCCCACTAAGACATCGCTTTCGGAGCTCTCACCTTCCCTGCCTATTTGTACTGAGGAAAGTCCTGGTGCTTTTGATCGGGCAAGACGATTGATATCAGAGTCGGAATCGCTCAGTTGGGCGAGCAGATCCCGCACGCTTTGTCTCTGTGGAACAACTGGAGAAGAGGTTGAGGACGTTGCAGGTGAAGACATTGCTGCCAGGGGTGAAGAACGAGGATTCGCCATTATGTAAAAATGATTTGAGCTATTGAGGGTAAAGTCATATCTATATTATTGCAAAGCTATGCATATTATCTGCGGTGGCAGGTTGGTGGAATGTCTAGCTCCACGTCCGAGTCGCGAAAACCGCGTCGCGCGTCGAAGTGACCCACCCGCATCATAGTGCCAAGACTTCTTCGGTCCGACGCAGCTTTTACTTGCTCTCCTTTGAAAACAAAGCCCTTTGAGAAGTGCTACAAATTGATGGTTCTGGCCTAGGGAAGCTGTGTTTGTTGCGATAATGATTTCGAAACTTCCGTCTTTGGTTTGAAATAACGATACCGTTGATTGGTTGTGATAATGTTGGAATGTAGTTCATGCAACTCGTGCTCCTTCGTTCTCAACAGGCCTGAACGAGACATCGCAAACACACAGGCTCGAGACGAACCGTGAAGACCCGTGAAGACCCGTGAAACCCGAAAACAAGCTAACATGATACAACACTATGTCCGTAAGCCGAGGGTACGTACATCCTTTTTGATGAGTCGGAAGGCATTCACGAAACGGCAGAAACACGACTCAGAGAACCTCTAGGCTTTATGCTTTTTTCTTGGTCCTTGATTTGCCCAGCCAAAGTTCTAGTGGACGCGAAATATCACATAGCATTAGAAGAACCCACATCTCGATAAGATGAACGCTACACTGCTTGCCAGAACCTTGATCACCTTTACCACCTATGGCACGGAAGCGGTGACTCTCGACCCTGGCTTCTCCACACTCACATCAACTACAGGGTCATCCTCCTCTACCACTACCGTTAGAACGACTTCAAGTGCGACACGTCCAGCTGCGTCATCAACACCTCCTTCGACGACTTTGTACACTATGCAGGAGTGTATCTACCATGTTACAAACTCTCCAGTTCAGAAATTTACCTATGCTGTCATGAGCATTTCTCTCATTGTGAACCTCGTCATCTTCATTTGGTGGTTGAGACTCTGGCGATGGAAGAACAAGCATATGCAAAGCAACCAGCAAGTAAAGACTACGGTGGACGAGAGATTTGATAATGGCAATGAAATTTTTGATGCTCAAAAGGTAGGAATCACCTCAAGGTCACCTATTCACCCTACCAGGGACCAAAATGGAGACAATCGTGCCCTCAAACGCAAACCCTTAGAGGATCCAGCGGATCAGAAGAGTGGCCGAGACGTGCCGTTGAGCAGAAAGCAGGTCGAGGCACACCGTGGCTCGTTAGGCTCAGATACATAGGGGAAACTTAGCGGGCTGGTTAGGGTAATTAGCATTTAAGCGCATCTATCGAAAAACTCTTGCAAATGGAGAACACCAGGTTGAAGCGGTCTATTGGTTGCTGAGGGGGCTGACATTGAACGCATCTAAATTACTAATGGTTTAGGTCAAGTACGACCAGCTAGACCAGTATCTAGTTGTGTAATGAATCGAGTCATGACACCATCTTCGGCTCAAATCTGTGAGTCCATTGGCCCAACCACTCCAATGCTTGCTAAAGCATTGTGTTAATGATCTATCTGGTGTAAGCAAGAGGATGCTGCATGTCTGAGGTCTTTCACAGTTTCTTCGTACATGACCAACTATACGGAAGTCTGTCTAGTTACGGACAGCAGTCCCTTAGCGAACTATCTATGCCCCACACGTGTTGGTGAAGCCGACTTACGAACAGCATTCCACAGCAAGCAAAGAGCGGAACCTACGCCATTTTTACTGTTTGCGATGGAATATAATTTACTATGATGAATCAGACTCTTCTAGGCAGAGAGTTCGGAGAGATCCAAAAGCAGGAAGTGGCAATTAAGGTCTGCCCAATTGACATGAATGTGCTTGGAGGAAATCCCAGAGTTTCGCTCTCAAATAATGCATGTTCGCAGTAACCCTCGTTAGACCTCTATATCGCTTTATAAACAAGGGGTGTATGATTCGTCCTTGGTAGCTCCAACTAACAATTACGACTAGACCCTCCCCTTTATTCCCACAAAATACGTCCAAGCCAACCCCATCATTTCCCGAGTCAAACATGTTACACAACTGGCAAACTGATCTTTTGTTGCCATACCAGCGATACCAATGATTGCAGGCACATCATCACTGGCATTATCCTCTTACACTTCAAAACACACATTGTTACACGCCAGCCTTGTCAGGTTATGCGACAGCCTGACAACGGCCTGATAAACAGGACAAACACGGCCGTCAGACGGCTAGTGAATCTCACGAACCAATTAGAATTGGTTCAGACAGAACCTTGCCTGATGAGGCAACCTGATGTCTGCCCGACTGCTGCGACTGTCAAGCAGACACAACAGACACAACAGACACCTTAGTCTATATATGCGACTCTAACCATAGTCACTCTCTAGATAGTTCTTCGTAGTCAACTCATGTTACCTACTCACCCCTACCCTTCCATCCAACCCACACGTCTTAGCTCTCCATAGCTATTCCCCAGTTACCCCAGTTCCCCAGGCTTTATACATACTGCATATCTCGCAACAGTTAACCTCTCCAGGTTCTGCCCCTTGACGCCCTGACTATCCTCATATAGCCAGTCGTAAAGGAGTAGCCCTAACACACATCATGTGAGCCTCTCATGAGCAGAAGCATGAGCCGGTAACGAATACTACGAACCGAGAGAAAATTTTTACCACACTAGTCTGACTGTTAAGTGGCTGGCAGTCATGTTTGATGGTCAGGTTTGTACAGGAGTGGGGTTCGAACAGACACGACATGGTACGTAGTTGTGCTTGAGTAGATAAAACGTCTGAGCAATAGCGCGTTGGTGATCATATTGGAAGCCTTGGAAGCTGTGGTTGTTGTGGTGTCAACTCGTGTTTGTTACTCAGCAAAACCGCGTGTCTTAACTTCTCTCATTACTGGCTGGAGGCGGTAGACAGGGGCTCTCAACGGTCTGCAATGTGGTCGTTTGCCATTGAACTTGTCGTTGCTTCGTAATGACCAGTAGCCAGGAATATGTTGTCGCTTGCAGTGGTTCATGCTGAGATGTAGACCGCAATGCTACTCTTCGACACAGATTCGGGTGCTAATGCCGGCCAAGCGGGAATAGATCTCTACAAAAGGTCCGCAAGTTGACCGTAGTATCAAATCCTCCTCTTCTGCTTCTGGCTGTCGACACTACTAACCACTCCAAAACATATCCGAAGACAGTAGATCGAAGCAAAGCTCCCTGACCAACCATGAAAAGGTATAAGCACCTCAAAAGAATAGTTTCAAGGCAATCACGCTTCAGTACTGAGACCTTCGAAGGTCGTCAATGAAAGCTAGTACTGACGATGTTCAATAGGACGACGCATTCGAAACCTAACACAACAACTCACAGTCACACGAGTTCATCAATATGTACATCAGATACGTTAGCACCAACCCAAATGCAGTCATGCAAGCCGCTGTATCGAAACCGGACACAACCTCGATCATTCTATGACCAGGAGATATCACCGTTATTCTTATCGGCCTTCTGATAGGGCCATGTCACTGCAAGAGGAGGAAGATTTGAATTATGTGAAATTTCTCACCGAGGTGATGGTAGACCAGAAGGTTCTGGATGATTACAGTGAATCGAGTTTTGGTAGGATGACAGCGCAGGATCTTGAATATTTGGGGCTTGGTCTAGGTACTGGCAACAATTATGCACTTGAGAGTGCAATACTGTGGAAGCTGGCGAGTCATCACGAAATAATCTGACTACGCAGGAGGATGTGGTTGTTTGTGTAGACAATCGAGACGTTGAGTGAGCTCTGGTTATAGTGAGTTGCATAGATTGATAATACAGATTACAATACATTCATACTACATTCATTAAGTTCTTGCCAAGGTGATTGTTTCTTCGTCACTTAACTTCGAACTAATTATTTCGTGTGAGATCGGAATTTGGAGTCATGCTTTGAGTCAAGCAAGAAGAAACACATGGAGCTTTGGAAAGAAGCATATTAATACCGCTTAGGATCTCTTCCGTATGCTCAGAGGTTCAACTCACAAGAAAAGAAGCATTTAACTTCATAGAGATCATTAGTTCTGCTATTTTGGTCATAGGTAATCATCGATACTCCTCCTTGTCCATGAAGCACTAACCATTCCAGACACGACCATCGTTCATTCCAGACAGGCTTTATAATCTACCAAGTCGTCTAAATTGAGAGCTTCGCCATGGCGTTGTTACAACCGCGACACACAACAAATGTGTCAATGAATGACTTCCAAATTGCAACACTCTCTCTTGCATTAGCATGGGCTTTATTCTTCATAGGCCTTGGCAGCTGTTGCTGGTACAAGGCAAGACATAGGAAGAAGATGGCTCAGCAATCATCTGTAGTAGTGTGATCAAGACCAAAAACTTGAAATGGAAGAGCAATACCTTGATAGGGGTGAGGTGGTTCAATACTATATGAAGCTTGCCAAGCCTCAGAAGTGGTAGCGATTAGCAGGCGCTTATATTATGGGACATGAATTTGATGGTTGATGATTTATAGCTTGGTTTCAACGTTGAGCTTAGATTCTGAAAATGACAACGATACCTACGCTTTGACTACTAACCGTGACATGCCTGTTGCGATCTCTTGTGACATCTTGAGAGTGATTTCCTTAGCTAACCGGGCAGATCTTGAGCTTTTGGCACTAATTTTATTCATCAGCAGGCAGTGATATGCGGCCGTTCCTTTCCGGCAGCGAGCAAACGAGCAGGAAGCTTAAAAACTTCATATATAGCCACAGTTGGCGATCTCTGCAAGGACTCTGTCTCATCAAGCCAGATACCACAAAGAAACATACTCCGTAATACAAACTCCAACTTCGTCAAAGTCCAAACTCGAAACAAGGCTCAAGATCAGAACATCCTTTGCATCCTTATGTGTCAGGTCAAATAACGCACAGCAGCCAAGAATAACTTGTCAAAACCGACCTGTAATCCAATCTTGCCGCGAACGCAGAGCAAAGGTCAACATCCTTTATCCATTCTGACTAGATAAGATGCACTGGGGCTCCGAAGAGATTGCGTTGGCCGTCGGCTACAGTGTGATAGGTGTTGCTATAGTTGTGGGATTGACGTATTGTATTATGAAGAGATGACGGACAACATGGAGCTCGGTGTCCAGTAAAACTTACATCCATGTATGGAGAAAATCTTGCTAACAGGGATGCAGCGCATGGTACGAATCTGCTCAAGGAAGTTGCTGCTGCTGGAGATATCGGGCATAGCAACGATCAATAAAGGAGCCGCAGGTCTGAACCACTCACGCCACATTTTGATGCAGAAGTTCGAGTCATGTAATCTGTGGCGAAGCTGGAGTCTGTAGACTTGAATGCTAATTTGATTTGTCAAACCAATCAAGCCGTCTCGATTCAAGGTAATTGACATAACTTCATTTACTGGAGTGAGGCACAAGCGCAGCACCTGGACCATGATATTCACGTACCTCGCTTCGTAATGGCGAGTAAAAATGAGTGTTAAGATCGGTGATGCTTTGGACTAATTTCCCGCGCGTAGTTGCCTTGCGCTGTCCCAGCTAGAGTAGACTAGCAGATTCATGCACAAAGCCCAATGGGGAAATCATGACGTACAAAGATCTCCATCAAGTAGGCGATGCTAGACTTGGCAGGGGTTTTGGTCCGTGACAGCGGCTCCCATGCTTTTGAGTTGTTTCACTCCTGCCCAGTTAGCTTATCCGAAATCACGTGATCCGGGGATAAAACCAGTCCAGTGGTGAAAGTAGGTTCATTGGCCATTGGAACCATGAAACCATGAAACCATGGAACCAGCTGAACTTAGTAGCCCGTAATTTTGACCAATTCGAGAAAAATGGCGTAAGTGGAGCGAGGAGTGAAGTACCACCTCTGTCCATACTGATACATAGTCACGCCTACAATCCATGAAGAGTCGTGCACTTGCAAGACGTGTCCCTTTTGCCTTTGCAAACATGACGCAATATAATTTGAAGCAGACTTTACGGTCCTAGCACTATACCAATCCAGGCAAACTTGCTCGCTTCTGGTACTGTATTTAGGGTGAGATCACGCGGTCGTGGCTATTCTCCGGGCAATGATGTGTCCGAGATTGAATTTTTGAGGCGTTTCGTCACGCCAGTAGGGCCGAGTTCGTAACTTGAGTTTCGGTAGCTGTACGTGAAAAACAGGGACATCAGAGGTTGCGTGAGCATGAGAACGTCGATACCGTAAAGCCACTAAGCAGGGTACAATCAACTTTTGGGAAGTTGTAGCCACATGGGCGCAAATTGCCCGAGTAGTTCAACTTGCCCAAGCTGAACCTTGTTTCCCTCTCACGCGAAACTTTCAGATCCTACCGCGCGATCACCCTTATCGGAAGATATATGTGCTGCGATTGGTGGTGTTGTCTAGAGAATCTTCTCAGTACCATAAATACGCTCACTTCTATTTGTGGAAGCTCAGCCAGATTCGGTTCAGTGATCATCGACTGGTAGCCATTCGCCGCAGCTTTCAAGTGGTAAACACTCAAGCCAAACCTTGATCAGCATGCCAGATTGTATCCTAGCACTGCATGATGAGGAAGTTTACGCATGGAATGCGCTTGCTCAGCCAAAGATCTTGATGCACATGGCGTGAATTCCATCGGAGAGCACAGTATGAGACCATCCGAACGAAGCCAGCAGTGTTCGAAGCTCATTTTGCCAGTCGTTTAACCAACTTTCGCGATATCCGAATTTTGATTGCAAGGCGCCTTTCAGAACTTTTCTAGCCCATTCCTGCTCCTCAGAGTCATGCTCTGCAGCCCTGACCACGAACATGATCCAGATTAGTACATCCATATGTTTTTGCCAAAAGTTCGATGGACCAGTAGATTTGACTGCTTCGACAATACCGGAGCAGAGTGATCTGATGTCCCAGCGATCCGGTTGCATGTAGCCTCCTTTGAATATGAGTAGCTTCAGCAGATCGATGGTAAGTATGATGCATTCTTCCATATTGCCACTGTCATAGTACTTCGCCCTCACAGTCGAACTTTGTTGAAATACTTGACATGTTTTTTGATATAGATACCAATATAAGGCTGGTTCCATACGTTCTGACTCATGTAGCTCCAATGTCTCGATGATAAAGCAGCAGTCCTGACACGCCTTGATAATAGTACGGTCGGAAGTCGGCATTAGTTGTGCGTCTTGCCTCCAGTAGGTTCCGTAGTGATTAACATCAGCCTGAGGCCGTCCAGGGATTTCGTCGAGTATTGTGTACTGACACGGCTCATGCACACGCAAGCTATGCATAATGTCAGTCCATCTCAGCAGCTGAGCTACTGCGCCGGACATTCCGAGCTTCTCGACGCCTTCTCTTGTTGCGACAAGAGCTCGAATGCTACTCGCATGCCCTTTCAAGCTTTCTCTGTCAGCGAGAGATAAATTGGCTTTCCAGAGGTATATGGCAGCAATTATTGTGTTGTCCTCTAGCTTGAAGCGTTCGATGGCAACCCGCTGCCTCAACAAGGTCATTGCCTGGTCAAGTAGAGTGAGGGCCAGAACGTTCATTGTCGGGTCTGGGATGGCTGTCTCCGCCGCAGCAGAGACAGCAAGAATGCTGTGACATAGCAATGAGTCGGTCATCGCAGGCTGCAAAAAGGGGCTATGCAAAAGATCATTGACAACTTCAGGAGGCCGAGGGACGGTAAAGTGATTCGGTGCTTGAACTACGAACCCTACAATATTGTCAGAAAATCGCACCTTATGTGAGAAAGTAACTCACAATTGCGAAACAATTGTCGCATTTCAACCTGATCCAACTCTTCCGAGATAGGTAAGTCGTAAGTCCATTCAGCTGTTGAGATCACCTTCCCTTCAGTAAACCAACCTCCAATCTCGAGGGCATACGATGACAACAAAGCGTTATCTGGCGCTCCCGCTGGTCTTTGTGGAGTAATGCCCAGCAGCCTCGTCCTCCTCTGGCAGTGAAGTCTGTGCGAAAATAGAGAGCAGGTGCGGCTGAAGCATACTTCGCACCTTCCATCTAAGGTGAGTGTGGGTCGAGATATTGTTGAAGAAGTAGGTAAGCGGTAAGGAGTTCGGGACAGTGAGCGGGCTTTCGGAGCCAAAGGCCTGAGTGGAAGTCGTACATCCTCCGTCTGAGGTGTGGTCGATACATCCACATGGTCTGAATCCTCACTCTGTGACATATACAAGATGGATCATTTCCTGCAGCTTCGTTTTTGGAAAGGAAAATCAAAAATACATTAGATTACGGTGTCTTGTTGTGAGTACACTGCTTGGCATTGATATGTATGAGTACAAGGGTAACAACAACACGACTGTAAAGCGTTCCTGGGGTTGTAAATTTTTACGGAAATGTTGGGACCGCATATCGCAACGGATATTAGAGAAAAAAATGTCTTGTGAGACGGTGAACACGAGCCGTATCTCGGAATGGGTCCTGCGCTTGTGCGCCTTTTTCAAAGAAGTACAAGATCTATTCCATAGGAACCTGTCGAAGGACAAGAAGAGTTCTCGACTGAGCCATAGGCGTGGGACCGTGACAGGTGGCTTGAGGCTACCTCTGATTCAACCTCTAATGACGCGATGCATTCACATGGCCAGCGCAGAAGAACCAGGCCTGTATCCTACAATGATTTTGACCAATCGTTCGCGTTTGTTGACAAAAAAGCTCACCATGCTAGATTAGGAAAGGGCTTGCTCATGCCGAAACACATGCGTATGAAACCCATCTTCGCAAGGTACGAGCATCAACTGGCACAACAGTAGCTGACATGTTCGGAATATTCTTCCTTCGAAAGGACATGGATGACGGACAGGATCTGGGATCTGGCATGTATGGTCCCGTCCTTGCCCGACAAGGATAGCCGCATGAAGTTAATCATGGATCATGCGTCACATCCCCAAATATGATCGAGTTGTCCGGCACTTCCAATTGTCCACAATGAGGCGACTGGAATCCAATTTCCGAAAACGAGAGGCTGTCACAAATGATGTGTGGACCACAGAGTTATGCCATAGATGATTCAAACTTCCGCAAGACCATGGTGCATGCAAGATTCAAGAGCTCGGGCAGGACTAGAAAAGGCCAGGTGTTTCATTGGTCACGTAAGGGTCTAGCTGTCGATCAAATCTCAATCAATGGAACGATCAACTGGAGAGGAGGTAGACGCGAGGTTCGCGGCATAGATGATTGCTCATTTACTGGGATCAATGCGATCAGCACTCCACAAACCACAACGTCGGCTATTGATCGTCGTCGGAAATTAAGTCTGACACGTTTCAGAACCAGTTTTGTGTCAAGCCCACGTGTTGAAGATCGTACAAGGATGTATAATCTTCTCGCTGACGTACGGAGCTCAAGATTGACGGTTAATGAGGTCGACACTGAAAAGAGTGTAGCATTTCAGCAGGTGAAAGTGAACCAACGAAAGCAGGAAGAAAGCACTGCCGCAAGAAACGCCTTCCTGATTCAGTATAGAGCTGAACTTTACTGCTTCTGATAGACGCGGCTTAGCGCACAATCGCATGACTTTGCTAAGTTTGAAGCTTGAACCACACGGCACGTGCCATCGTTATCCATGACTCATTAGATATCACCGTTTGGCACTTCGCCGCATTCTAACTGTTCGTATCGAGGATGGACCAGTCTATAAATCAGTTCTCCGTAAGTATCGGGACGATCATTTCCACCCCTCCATGTTTTGACTTCACGCCTGCCGCAACCCATTTCATTCGAAGATAGATTGCGTCGCGACGCCAGCTATGACCAATCGATAAGAACTGGCGAATTACGAGCCTGGTAGTCCACCAACCTGTACAGATAAATAACACCGACTGTGGAGGACACCTTTCTTCCTTACTTTAACACTACCACTTTCTAGCTTTGTACTCGTGAGAATGCATACTATCTGTGGACCTGGTTCTTGCCTAGGAGTAGAACAAATGGCCTTTGAGTACTAAAGAAGAGCATACCAGTATCCAAGCTTGGCCCAGTATCTGCATAATTAGAAGATTGATAGTGATCACCATTCACACGCATCAGCTACGTGAGAACGAAAGGCAACTATGAGAAAGCTCCGATGTTCCTCCATAGAAACTTACGAATCTGGAGCTCTGCTTGCTGGATCAAGACCAGACATCACTCATCGACACATTCAGCAGGTAGCTATATCTACGCACAGCACAAAGGGGCAGGACTGTACCGCTTTAAACTGGGATGGGTGTCTTCTAAGGCGCTCATCGGCATGTTGAGAAGCAATGCACAGGATGATGGCCGCATGACCAAAGTCCACTGCTATTGTCCTAGTGAGTCATAACAAGTATTGCGTTATCTATAGCTCATATGTTTTTGCCATATCCTACACCTAAGTGAACTTCTTACCCGGCATCGCAGTTACCCGTTCAGCCTGCTCTGTCGCCTCATGAGCCCCTGTCAACTTCGCATTGAATTCGTCCAGCCTCTCCAATGGCAGATTCAATAGCAGATGCTTGTTCTTCCACCTCACCTCGCTATCTATAAAGGCCTGGTTATCACCTGGCGGCGGCGGCGGTTCAGTGATCTTTGTGATTAGATATGCTGTCGACGCCTCTGCAATGCCGTAGATCAACACGCCCAGCAAGGGGATCTTGAGCATGACCGCGAAGGCGGCAGAGAAGCCGAAGAGTACACCACTTCGGTCGATGAACCAGATCTTCTTCTGCTGCTTCGTGTATCTAATGCGGTCGAAGTACGGTTGCAAGAGTTGAGACATCAGACTGCGTGACGCGAAGTATGTTTGCAGGAAAGAGACCATGTAGCGCTTCGGCAAGATCAAACCACTGGCGAAGATGATACCTGCAGGGACTGGACCGACAGCTTTGTTGAATGTGTAAAATGACGCTGCTGGTAACACAAATGGTCCAATCTTCGGGATGAAGGTCAACAGGTAGATTGTCATCGAAATAGCTGCCCTCTTGCCGTACTTCGTAGCGAACAGGATGACACCGTCCATGAAGGTTCGCTTCTCCTTCTTCTCGACAGCGCCATGGGTTGAGTACATCTGGAGAGTGGGGTAGTACATTGCCCGCAGCTGCTTTGGATCGTCAGACTTGTGCTTCTGGATGTAGGTTTGATCGACCCAACGAAGAGAATCCATGAAGAGGTTGTCGAGTGTCGGTGTGGTATTGCTCATGACCATCATGAGGAAGAACGGGATTTGCAGGACTTGCTTGGACACGAAGTCAAGGCCGCCCACTAGAGTGTTGTCCCAAGTTTCATGGTCCAGGTTGACGATGGTTGACAGGAGCCAGAGCATGGCTTTCACTGCGTAAATTGGGATGTTAAGGATGATGCGGATGGCCAGTCCGGCACATACTGCAATTGCGGCTTGGCGGTAGTGGTTGGTCGTAAATAGCTCCGGGTTTTGAAGAGCGCGATTGGCACCGACAAGAGTGAGCTGGGCGCCACGAATAATGGCATTCGGGTCGAAATTCGACATGTTGGAAGCTCCTGTATAGAAATATTGAGTAGGTGCTCGCGTGCCACAAAGGCATGAAGAATTATGAGGGTGCAGTTTGCAAAGATGGGTTGACGAATGGTGGCTGGCGTGGAATGAGTACGTCATGCCATGCAGGGCGGCCACCAGGAGCCACATTATCACGTGGTGATTTCAATAGGGTGGAGTGAATGTTAAATGGGACAGCCCGTGAAATTGCATTGGAACGCGCTCGGTTTTCAAGGAGTTGTCGATTATTGTTGGCCATTGTTCCTTGTCGACACTGACTTTGAGCACAGAGTCGTGATAGCGACGGAAGAAAAAATTGATTTTGAAGATGCACGATGGCAGCGTCGCCCGTGACTGGCGACCTTCCCTCCACGAGCTTCCGTAGATCGTCCTCAAACTTCGCGGCTGTTCCCCAACGCAGTCTCTCCTTTCACGAGAAAGCCATATTAGCAAAGGACGATGCCGAGGCCGACATTCTTTACACACATCCAAGTGTGCGCATATACCACTTTCAACCCCCAACTGATGCGCTGGCCAACCTAGACAAGACGGCCAAGACACTACCTGATGCTGACTACCCGATTGATGCGATTGAAATCCTGCCATGGCGATCACGGACCGAGACATTATCTGCAAGGGCAAAGCTGGTCATTGAAAAGGTCCAAGGCTCAGTACATTTCCTGAAATGTGGCAGCGTGATTCATACCATCATGCGAAATTCGCAGTGTTGGTGTGTGGATGGCGAGTCGAAGTTCGTGATGAGAATAGGAAGACTGCGATACCAGCGTATTGAAATGCCGACAGCTGAGCCGGAGGACAAGAAGAAGGTTGAGGAGTTCAAGGAGGTCATCAGCAAGATACTCAAGTTTGAGAAGACACCTTGTCCATTTCTCAGAACTTTCCAAATCGACTTGCCAGAGGATGCCATCACACCCAGAAGGAGAGGCACGTGGAAGCGAAAGGAAAGCCTGACGCCTACTACACCAGATGGCGACTTGCCGCCCATGCGGCGAGGGAAGACGACAAGAACTATGAGTATGAGAGGCATGCCTCCAAGCTCATTTCCATCAAGGTCAATGACCCAAATAGATTTGGACCGACCGCGCACGGCGAGCACGCCTTCCTCACACGGTCGATTCAGCTTTCCTGATGTACGCTCTGAGTCGCCATCTAATTATACTTCAGGGGAAGAAGGCACTGATTCTGAGCGGCACGATAGTGCATCAGACCGAGCAGAAAGCAGCCACAACTCCGAGGTTGACGAGAGTGATAGAGAAACAAGCACTGTACCCATTATCAAGTCACCATTGAAAAATGTAGAGACACTTTCTCCTGTGCAGACCGAACATCCTCGGCCTTTACGGGCCCAAGTGAACGAAGTAGCGCTCGCAAAGAAGAAAGCAAAGCCACCAATAGTTGCATCCCGCGTTCAGGCTTTCAACGAGTTTTCAATAAATGCCAAAGAGCCCGTCGTACTAGAGCGACGAGGCAGTTTAGCCGCAAAAGAGCTAGCCGACACTGGCCTTTCACCACGAACCAGGCATGTGACGCTGGCCTCCCAGGACCCGATGACGAGAGCCAGTGATCTTGGACTGACACAAACAGAGTCAGAAATACAAACATCAAACATTGCGAGAGTTGAGCGGCACAAGCCGAAGCGCCCAGAGCAGCTTGAGCCGGAACGTCCGCCTCAAGCAGTGCAAGAGGGAAACAAGCTACAATCTTCAAGGGATGTCCACAACGCACTGCACCCTAATGACTCTATTGCAGAGGAAACTCAGGATCCAGATACAACCGATACTGATAGCCTATATGAACAACTAAAAGCCGAGGTGCAAAGAGAGGTGGAAAGGCCTGATACGGATCAGCCACGAGTCGATGCTATCAACGGACAAATTCATGAACTGCTGCGTGCAAACACTCCGCGTGGGGCAAATCCGGCAGCATCATCCTACACAACCCAGACTACCGTTTCGAGTTCAGTTTTACTCCCTAACAATGCTGAAGCAGAGCTTTCACGGTTACGTACCAATGATGACAATGCAAGTACAACATCTGTCGATTCATTCCACACTACGTTGTCGGACGATGACGTGTATGACCTTGTCTCAATACGTGGCACGTTAGGGCAGAGACCCTTCTCACATAGGAGAGAACTGTCCGAACTGACCGTCACGGCCGAAACCATGCAAGAGGAGCAAGCTGGGGTGACGTTGAAGGGGAGTACGAAAGACACTCAGCCAGTGGCCTTGGTCCGGCAGCAGCCAACAGAGGAAGAGGATATATGGTTGCAAAGGCGAACACCTGGAGCCTTCGAGGACGAAAATGAAATCCGACAACGACTACGACATCGACAATCACTGTCACGTCTCCCATCATCATCGATGGGGGAGCGTGCAAACAGAGCTGGCCAGAATAACCACATACCCGCTGCTTTGCTTCAAAAAGCAGCAACACTAGCCATTGTCAAGCCACTTGAGGTGGTCATGCTTCTTGTGCATATCTTCGGACGAATTGCGCAAGGCGCCACGGTCAACGATCTACTGAGCGGCGATCTCTTTCGCCGGCCTGCTGTTCGACGGACAGCTTCTGGCACGTTTGAGGAGAATTCTTGGAGTCAGACCACAGGTAGAGAAGATGAGGATGAAGACGACTACGCAATGCCACTTCGACGGAAAACCTCATTCATACAAAATGCAACCTCTGCGAGCTCTACCAATGACGACGACGCAGCCTCCTTTGGGAGTATTGATTGATGAGATCATCGATATTATGGGACGACAAGAGGTGGGATGAAGCATATTTGATATTTAGCGTGGTGTTAAGGAGAGATCAAAAACATGGAACGATCAATGCAGAGTGCTTACTTCAAATGGATAATTTGTGTGTGTCAAAAGTGTTGACCCAAATAACTGAAACATAATTTAGCTCGGGCTCATTCAGTCTGCAGTTACGGTAATGACTCCTTGTGTTATTGTGGCAACCACAAAACAGAATTCAAGGATTCGACTCATCGATGAGCCCGTGGCGCGCTGCCTAAAAGCATCCTGGCGTCCCTCAGACTGTCAACTTAACGAACTTCCTCAGAGTCGTGTAGCGTATTGTGGCTCCATTTATTCTGGTCCTCGGATGGACACATACATATCGGACGGGGAAATGATCAACAGCTTATACCGTTATTCACAGTCTCGATGCCCAAGGGCCCCTCACTCACATTGAGATACTACAGAGCTTTCCTTTCATTTTTTGTGTCTTATCTGTCCCTAAACAGGCTTTTCTGCAGGTCCACAAAGCTCCATTCACGTTCGTTTTGCTATACCGTGACGGAACATTCAGCCTCCATGCTACCAAACTTGTCATTTCAGTAATCGCCTAGCTTACTACAGAAGATAACAAGCAGGCTCTTAATTAAATCTTCACATATTCCGCGTCGAAAGGCTTGTCAGTCTATCATACCTATGGCAATTTGTGGAGACTGAAGTTTTGTCAATTCGCAGCAAGATTGGCTGTGATAT